>PVKS010008956.1:0-66005 GCA_004027875.1 Aplodontia rufa | reverse complement strand
CTGCTTTCCAGAGGGGCTGTACCAGTCTGCAGCTCCACCAACAGTGTGTTAGTGTGCCTATCTCTCCACAGCCCCTCCAGCATCTATTGTTGTTTATTTTCTTCATCTTTGCCATTCTGACTGGTGTAAGGTGATATCTTAATGTGGTTTTCATTTGCATTTCTCTGATTACTAATGATTTAGAGCACTTTCTCATCTACATTTCTTCTTAAAGAGAAAGATTATAAACTATTTCCCTCACTTTATAAATAAATGCCCCAGTTTGAGAACTAAATAGTCATTTGTGGCTCTAGCCATGGCTGGTTAGCCATTGCTCATTCATATCCTGTTTAATTCCACTCTTTGTTGGTTATCCCTCTTTACTATTAAGGTAAATTGGTGTGGGTATTTTAATTCGTTTTTTTTTGCCCCCCAAACAGATAAAATATGGAAAAACTATGTTCTGACACAATCTAAACAAAAAAGTCTGCTTGAAACAATGAGCAGTTGCATGATTCTTTATATGTATGGAACGTGTATCAGGAATTCAATGTTCATTGCTGATTGAGAGAAGTCATTGTCCACCTCCTGGGAATTCACTTCTGAAGCCTTGTAAACATTTCTGGTGCAAGGAAATATTGCCAGTTACTGGAGCAAAACTATAGCAGCTCATAAAACATATTCACATATGTAAAATATGGAAAATAGACAACTATAAACATATAACTATATTTGTGTTCAGCTCGGTACTTTTTCAAGTGGATATTTTAATGGAAAGCTGTTTTTACTACTCAAATGAAAAATGGCCTAAAAAATGGACTTCAATGGAAAATGCTTAAATTTGACAAGCCCACTTGCTCCTGAATTTTTATATTTAATAACAGGACTGAAAATACTTATCTTCCTGCCCGCTGGCAGATCCTGTTATACCAATCAATCTGGGCTTTCAGATCAGCTTTTTAGCCAAGAAAACTGGATCCATATTTGAACATCATCTATAGTATTGGTAGAAATCATCTTGGGAAATATTTGGGACATGCCTTGAACATGAACTCACTGAAGCAGAAATATACCTTGGTATACCTGAGGATTGAAGTATCCCATATTGCTTGTGAAGGTGAATAGTTTATCTGTAGGAAAATATGTGCCAAAAATTCTTGCAGATTACATTACATGACTTGAGGCAGTCCGTTCTTTACTTCCTATCTCCCCAATACACATTATCCTCCTTATTTATCTCCTCACTCCATCTACCTTTCATTAATCATCAAAATTCCTGTGCATTTTGGCCGAGTCTTCCAACAGAACACTAGAATTCTAGACAACCAAGCAATGAACGCCAAGCCAGCATGACACGCACTTCACCCTGGGAAAAAGGTCTCAGAGGCTATTCTGAGCCATGAGCTCTAAGGAACCAGGCAAGCAGGAGTCTCTGCCTCCATTTCTTTACTCATGAAATACAACAAACATACTCATTCCCTGCCCAATAAACCCCCTAGTAAGAAGAAATGAGAAAGTGCTGGGAAGTGCTTTGAAGCTGGAGGCAGAAGATGCCATGTAAGTAAACAGTAATTTTATTAATTGCTTTGAAATAGAAAATGTTGAGTTTAATTCAATGCTACTTTCTTCAGAGTAAACACTAAATATAACATCCAAAGAGATACAGTTAAAATTAACTTGCAGTTGCTTTTCAAGCTGGTGAGATACAATTAAAAATGGGGGATAATGCCAAATCTCATTTACTGCTTTCTTTCTTGTAAATAATATCTGTACATTCAGGTCTTCATCATAGGCTCAATGGTATAGGAATCCCATTGCATCTGCTTATTCTTGATTTTTATCAATGGAAAAAAATCATTAAATTCCTATGTAACATCAAGCGCCACAATAATACACACCAGACTGCTGTAGCCATCAAGAACCCTGCTGCTATCCCCTTCCCCTGTCCTCCCTCCCTCTCTCTAATTCTAATTGCATGTGCATGTATGTGTGCGAACGCACACACATGTGCATGTGAGGGTATTTTTTTTTTGATTCTCAGGCTGTAGTGTGCAATATGACTGTCACTGACTGCTCACAGGATGGCAAACAGCACTGAATGGGTTAATTGGCATTTTAAAAAGGTAATTGTAAAGTGTAACCGGCAGGGTTATCACCAGAATTGGGAGGTGGAATGTAGGTCTCCCACCCACTGGAGACTCTTACATCTTGAAGAGCAGGCTGAAGACAAAAGCGATACTACTGCTGTTTCTTGATTTTTCCTTTCAGCTGCAACTGCTAACCCCCAATGCTCTCTTTTGAATTTACTATATCAAGCCAGTACTTACAGGAGAGTAGTCTGCACTCTGTCCTGACTACAGAATTACCTTAGGATTTGATTGTAGCATAAATATGCAGCAAATCATTATATGTGTGGGGTATTTTAATCATACATAATGTATATACACAGGTTTTGTTTGAGAAAGAACTATGAAATGACTGGAGTCTCAGACCGACACATTGTAAGACATTTCCATGACTTTGAGTGTCATGGAAATCAAAAAATTTTAAATGGGATTTTAAACAGGTAATTGTAACACATACCTAAATGCCATTTACTTGGATGATGATTACCACAAAATAGAGACACAACCACCACAAGGAGTATCTGTCACTGGCACCCAACATAACTGCTTGGTTTAAGTTGGAAAAGGAAGAGTTGCATTTGCTGTATACATCCCCTATCATCACTCTGAGTACAAGAAAGATGAGGAAAAGGAACTTCAGCAAATCACATTTTACCTCATACCAGGATGATGTGTGTCCCTGTCCAACACACATGCAGATGGGCACCAACGCACTTGACTGTTTACCCGCGAAGTTCCAGGGCTACTCTTTGCACCTTTGTATCCGTTGCCATTACCAGTGCTCACTACAAACATAATATATGTTCAGGAAATACTGTCATTCAGTGGGTATGAGCTATGTAATAAAAATAGGAAAAAATCAAAGGCTTTAAGGTTTGTGAACTTTGGCCATATTAGACCTAAGCCAGAGGATGGCCTCTTGGCTGTTGTGTGTGTGTGTGTGTGTGTGTGTGTGTGAATGCCAACCTAAAAGAAATAAAATTAAGTATACAGTAAGAATGCATTATAAGGTTTTTGTCACTCATCTTATTCTTCCCTTGATGTGGAAGAAGGGGTCATTATAAAGATATGTAAATCTCTCAAACACATGACAGGTCCTTACTATAAAAAGAAGAGGTATTGATCAGCACCGCACGCCTGGGCCCTCCCACACACCCTGTTCAGTTATCCTATTATCCCCCTGCCAACTCTAAGATTCTTAGCCTGAGAACACTCATCTCCCTTCAATGGGAGAGTCAGAGTCCTGGCACATTGTGAGTGTGGCCCAGTGATCTGTCCAACAGAGCCTCAAAGTCTGGGCAATATCACACACTCACTCACACACACACACACTCACATTCATACACATGCACGTGCACAAATGTGCCTTCCTGCTGGGAAACTCTGAATTGGCTTTACTGGTCTGCAGCAGCCTGCAACCGTGCAGGAATCCATACCAGCTCCAGCCCTCCCTGCTTTAGGCTGCTTCCGTCTTTGGAGAAACAAAGTAGGGGGGATTGCAAAGGATCAATACCTCTTCTGGTGCAAACAGAAGGGTGAACAGAACTGTATTCATTTTGGACTATGAAAATTGCTCCTTTTTAACTCACCTCCTTGCTATTTATAAAAGAAACCTCAATTAATACTCAATTAGTATAATTAGCACCAATTTGCTGTGACTTTAATAACTTGGGATAATTTCATTTAATCTAGTTCATATCCATAGCCAATATTACCACAATAAACAGTTGCATTCTTTTTTTGGACTGGTGTAAGATGTCTTCGCCCAATTTTCTTAATGGAAATTCATTGATGAGAACTGCCTCGTGTCCCCCTAACAGGTATGCATTTGAATGATTTCCAGTGGAATGCTACTGTCAGTGCCCTGGAACACGTGGACTGTTGCTTCCCCTTTGCCTTCTGCATCTTTTACTTACTTGTGCCCAGGCCTAATGCAGCATAATTGAAACAATTTTATTGTCTGGCTCTATTCATTCTAATGTTTCAATGACAGAAAATACTGGTCAATTTGACAAGTTAATATGACTTCAGTGGTCATTTGAACTCCTTTAAGCCATTGGGTGCTAAAATTGCTTGTCACCTCCCTTCACCTGAGAACAGAATTCAACCAGTTTGTGAGGTTGGTGGGGAGGGGGGTGGGCAGTGGAGAAAGTTTTACACTGAAAAGCAGCTCTGTCAAGAGTAATTGCAAGTTTTGATAATTGATAGGCTACTGCTCCTTTTTTCAATGACAGTGTTGCTCTCAAAGACTACACTTGACTCTCCCATTCACCACTGTCATTGAAAGCTCCTAAACTTTGTGTCTTGTGTCTTGTGGCACAAGCTTGACCAGTCTCATCTCCCCCTTTCAAACACCTGAAACACTGTCCTTAAAAATACTTAATCACTAAGGAATCAAATGAGGTGAATCATTATGCAGGGCAGCATCTGAAGGTCATTCTCTAAAACTCGAGCAAGTCCCTGCTTCTCTGCCACCAACAAGGCTGACTCCGTCCTGCTCACCATCCTGCACAATCACACATGATAGGATTTCAACAGTAACCTCCTTGCTGGTAAGCTATGAAAACCAATGGCATGATCGCTTCTGCATGTACTAAAAAGCCAGTTTTTCAACTGAATGCTTATAACTTTATTTTACCCAAATAGCATTTGGTCATATTTTGGAACCCAATGTCATTCTTTTAATATCTTTCCAAGAAAACTCTCAATTTTCATGACATCAGTAAGGGCCTGATCAGTGTAGATTGGCCTCTTTACAGTGGCAAAAGATTTTTCAGCAATTTGGGGTACTATTTCTTCTTGAAAACTATACTTTTAAAAATTTGATTTGTTGTTGGGGAGTTAAATTTAATCTTGGTTCCTAAGTTAGCTGACATCCTTTAATCCTCCAAATTTTTCCAGGCTTTTCTTGACCATGAACATACTCACCCATTTTCATTTTCCACATTTCACTATGCAGAGTCCTGTCCTGGCCATGGCTCAGCACTTTGTGTTTAATCTCCGCACTGTGTTTTAAGGATTCATGTTTGCTTGCGTTGGAAATGTATCCTGCTTCAGAAGATCAACACATGTCCTTTTGACCATTTATGACAAAAGCATATGAAAAGTTTGATATTTAACCAGAAAATTCAAAGAGGTCTTTAGAATTCAGAAAATATTTTTTTCTATACCTCTGATGTTGTTCTAAAAAGACCAACCAATTCCAATTAAAGTTTATACAAGGAAGTAAGTAGAATAGATTCATAACTTCCTCTGACCCAGGCCAAACAGCTGCTATATAGTTCATGCATGAATGTTTTGTATTATATATCCAAGATTATCAATTAAAAACAATTTCATGAGACTCTCATTATTTGGACCACAATGTTATCTTCACCTGGATAGGAGCTAATATTTTCTTCCTTTAACATCTCTTGCTTTCTCTTGATGCTCAGATCTTCAACATCAGAGTATGCATGCCAAAAATTGCTCCTCAGAACAGAAGGTGGACTAATTATTAAAAGGAATGACCTTCCAGCCTGTGATGATCTGTCTACTTGTGTAGAAAATTCTACAACGTGAAGGGCTTTATGCACTGAAGAAGGAGAAAGAGGGGAAGAAAGAGGGGAAAAATCAAAGTGTTCAGGTGAGATGAATCAGAGATGACACAAGAACAGAAGCAGAATCTCAGAGCCCCCAGAATTCCTGACCAAAGAAGTAGTTAGTCCTAGGTCTACATCAAAAGGAATCAGCATTCTGCATCATCCCCAGGCTGTGCTATGGTAATTTGCCCCTAGTCTCAGAGTAATCAAAAGTCACGTTAAAAAAAAAAAAAGGCTATCCCTTTAAAATTAGATCATCGCTTTGTATTAATATGCAGAATGAGTTGTCAATTGACCAAGCAACAAATGTACTTCCTCATATCCTCATTTTCACTTCTATCTATGAATATTTTAAAACCCTAATGTGCGCTTGGCCATTTGGGTTTTAAGCGAAGACTTATCACAGTGTAAAACCCTTCATTTTTATCCCTTAGCTGAGGGCTTCTTTTTCCCTTTTCCAGGGTGTCATTAAAAATCTGATGCCAAGAGCCGGGACTTGGCAAGGTTTGCAATATAATTTGCAATCTGCAGTGTTTGCTGGCTAGCCCCCACCTACCCCCCTCTTTTTTTTTTCCCCCTTACCAGCCTGCCTGCTAGAGTCAATAGGGGGCATCGCTCATCTGTCTAAAAGAAAAATAGCAGCATACTAATTAGAATTCTATTTGCCAGAAGCCTCGGAGTTGCTGTGCTTATAGATTTCAAGCTTCTTTTGTTTGAATTAAATTGCCAACTTTTTTTTCCTTCCTTCTTTGCAGTAGCATGGGAGAGCGAGTGCCGTGTTTGATTGAAGGGGGGTGGGGGGGAAGGTTGCACACGGGAGAGTCTTCGCTATGGAAATGCTGAGGAAATGTCAGGGTTGTGTTTTAAAATGCCTGGTATGCCTTTCAGGGGCTGACTCCTGTCTTTCCTAGAGTTGGTTTGGGGGAACTGGTGGGAAGGTGGGAAGTTCAAAGGGCAGAGGCTAGCTCTGGAGCAGAGGCTCCCAGCCTGATGCTGAAATTCTCGGGGAGAGATGACATGCTCACCCCACGCAAAGCCAAATGGTTTGTGCTTTGAGAAAAAAACCTGGGCTGGGATCACAAAGCTGGTTTGTAATGGAATACACAGCCTCTCTTGCTCAGATGGAGCCAATAAGATCAAGAAGCAATATTAGCCTTTTTTTAATGACACTTTCGAAAAGTTTTTTTTTTTTGGCCTTTTGTTAAAAATGCCAAAATTTCCCATCAACGATTTGAAAATAATATCTGTGTTCAATTTCAAAAATGACATATCAGCAGAAAATGTAGGGTTTCTGAAAAGTACCACCACATTTTGTGGAGGACCATACAATGATTCAGCATAATCCCATTGTCAGGGGTTGCTATTTAAGTCCCTGAATCCTATAAAGGCCTGGAACTAACCACATGGAAGGCCAGACCTATGAATCCAACCTCACAGATACTTAGCAATTTGGCTCTGAACTAAGCTAATATAAAAGCTCACAGCAGCTCATTATTAAGTTAATTGTCCTTTGAAACCCAAGAAACAAGAAACATAGACCCCATTGGATACTTAAGTACTTGGCAATGAAATTTACAGTCCAAACGCAATTGTCTGCCAAATAATGAGATATTTTCCATATGAATGTGTAAAGACACAGTTGTGTTAAATATAATAAAATTGGAATGACTGATATACAGCATAGGGGTTGGGGGCCCTGTTTTTAAGTAATCTTTATAAGAAAATTAGTTTGCTATAAATCATATACATTAGGTATAGCCCCAGCCTCCAACAAAAATATTTCTCTTCTTATCTACTTATGGAGGGTGATAGCCTGCCAGAGTGTTAAAAACCCAAGAAGCACCTTTGTGAATTTTTAAAATGAAAATTATTTATTAAAATAAAAATTAAATTAAATTGAAAATGAAAATGAAAATATTTATTAAAACTATTTAAAATAAAATTTTTTATCATTAGTGATTTTTAGCAACTTAGAATATTTCTGTTTTTCTTTATTATTAGACCACCCAAATGAAGAAAAAAATGATATTTTGATAGACCTGTGAATTACACAGGAGCAAGTTCAAAGTTAATTATAAAAAAAAATACTTGATGAACAGAATATGTGCAAGGGCCAAATGTGCATACAGATGTTAGTAATGCAATCTGTGGATCTGACACATTTTAATTGGAGAATTTTGGGGTCTAGATCTTGCCTAAGCAAGAACTTAATTTGTGTATGTATCTCAAGAAGGAAACATTTTAAAATGGTTAGAAATTGTTTCATGTACTTGAAGTAGGAATTGTTTTAGTTACACATCTATTTCTTTCTCCTTCTATTCATTCTTTTAAATTTCTTACTAGCACTCAAAGGTAGGAAGCAAAATATGGATATTTAGGGTATCATGTAAAGCCCGAAGCCAACTCTGCTCACATCTCTTTGAATTACTTTTCCAGTTCTAAGCCTCTAAGAATGTAGTCCTCCTTTATCTGCTCTTGTTATAAAAAGTGGCAGGAGGCAGAGTGGCAGAATGACCCACAAGATGGCACCTGTCACCAGGGGATTTTTCCTGCATTCTGCAGGCCAAATTTTGTTTGAACTCACCGTGGCCTCTGTCATATCCTCAATTTCCCTCCACTCTTGGTCCTACCTCTTAATCCCCTTCATGCAGGCTGAGGCTGTTTACCCAGCTCCTGAACCTTTTTCCTTCGAGAAGCCAAAGTAAAACTTTAATTTGAAATCTGGGCTCAGAATTAAGTAGTGGCAGCAGCGAAAAGGTATTGGACCATGGGCTGCCGTAGCCACCTTCCTGGACCTGGAGCCAGTGATGGAAATGATGGTTTGAAGGCTTTGATTTTCCTGGTGGCATTGCCCTGACTCGCAGAGACCCTGGGCTTAAAGGTGAGGAAGCTGATTAGAACACTAATGAAGTCATAGGGTTTGGGTTTCTTTTAAAGCAAATGCATGACAAACGGCTGAAATGAGAGTGTCTTGAGACGCTCTGCTACATTTTCACCCTGGCTACATTTAAACACACAACTCTGCATACTCAATCCAAGTCCTTAGTTTGCAAGTCACAAATTCTAACCAAGGGAAAGGATAATGTGTTTGAAGAACCAACAGGTTTAAAAGAAAGAAAAAAAAGACTCATCATTCCAGACAAGTGCATACACAATTTTATGTTTGGCAAATTAGAAGGAGTTTCTGTTTCTCTGGCCACTAAAATGGTACAATTTGGAAGAAACTGAATATCCAGGAATTTATTAAGGAAATGATTAGATTTCCATGTATTAAATCAATGTGTGCAAAAAGACTGTAACTGTGCTGGCCAAAGGTTACTTTTATTATCAGAACCATGAAATGTCTTTAAATGTTAAAGCCATTAACTTATTAATATGAGGATGAGGATGAATATTACTTTATCAATATTCTTTGAAATGAACTCAATTCAAATAACAGAGAATTTTTGTCTCATTTTAATTAACTAGTCTATTCAAAATAATTAAAAGCCAGGCTGGAACAGGGAGCACAGAGTAGGCAGGAACTGGGAGGTGGGGGATGCCACTCATCCTTCCTGGGGCAATGGCCACATCATATTCTGGCCGGGAAAATCACAACTTCTCTGTGCCATCACCTCTGCCTCCCTCCACCTCCTTCTGCACCCCTGCCTTGCAGAGTCAGAGAAGGCAATAGAGGAAGCCTGCCACCGGCAAGGCACAGTGACCCATTGTGTGACAAGCCCCCGCCTCTTCCCTCCGTCCTCTCGGGCGGGGACTCTGTGACTGCCCATCACCCATCACCCATCACCCCTACACTGTTCCATGAGTTCTCTCGGCATTTCAGCAATGGCTCTAAAAAGGGTCTTAAAGCCTTGTAATTAAACTCATCTACAGCTGCTATAATGAAACAAATCAGAGAAATGTGTTGCATGTCAAAGACAGCTAGCGTTTGTGCTTTTTTATGATCCTTTTTTAAAATCATTGTCACTTCCCTATGTCCCTATGAACACCATTACTTCGGCTTCTTTTAACTACCATCTTGCTCACTTGGGAGTCATTTTTAAGGTCAGCCAGTACACATTAATCCTGCCTAGAGTAAAAATTTACTCCTCATGATAGAAATGACAGGCCCATACAATAACACATGAAAAACAGTCATTCATTATTTATTTTTAAAAAGCAAACGGAATGAGCTGTTGTTTTGCACATTACACAAGTGCTATATGAACACAAGTGTGTGTGTGTGTGTGTGTGGTGTGTGTGTGCTATTACAGTAGCACTATCCCTCACAAACTCTCCTTGCTTTTCTGATTATTTTAGACTCTCTGTACTGAAGGCATAAAAAATAATGATATTTTTTTCAGCACTCGAATGGAATACCACTGAAATATTTTCCTTCAAATTTGCCTCCTGCTTCCTTTTAGTGCTGATGCTGTTTGTCTCCCAGTGGATGATTTTCTTTTCTTTCTTGAGAGATTGAACTGTTGCGAGGAAGGGGAGGGGTAGGAGCAGAGCGAGGGGCAGGAAGGAGAAGCTGAGATCTTTACTGTTTGTGCATTTATCTGTCTCTAAGTCAGACTTGAATATAATTCGGTGAGACACTCCTCTCCCTTTTGAGCTGGGCACACAAACAAGCTCACGAAATCAAACAAGAGGGCAAGAGCTTATCTTCCCCCAACAAATTTATCAAGAGAGAGTTTGTGGTGGGCTTATGAAACTGTCATGGAGGGGCAAGGTAGAGATCAAATGTACTGTCGAGTAAGGAAACGAAGCACAAACTTTGCCCAGAGCTTGGGGACAATGATGCTCAAAGATTAACCCACCCTCTCAATTAACACCTCACATGAAAATCCCCACAAGGTCATGGGATCTGTGCTTCGGTGCGGTCAATCAGCGCCGCCCGCCTCCATACAAACTGAGATCGAATGCAGAATTAACACCGGTCCCCAAGCCCTGGCTCACAGACTCACGTCAGATTAAGCCCTTGCACAGAGAAGATATGAAAAGCATTTCTAATTAGGGTCTGAGGTTACTGGTTAAAATGCAGTCGAGCAGTCTACCAACCATTCTTCTCCTTTTTTATAATTTTAATTAAACTCAGATACTATTTAATTCATACCTGCATAGATTTAGTGCTACTTGAATGCAAACCTGATAAAGAATACTCCTGATCCCCACTTAGCTGCCACAAGGACTTATTAAAGAGGGGGCGACTGTCTCCAAGATCTTCCAGGAGAACCTTTGCAATAATTACTTGCATATCAAATGAAAAGCATAATATTTTCCCGTAAATAGGTTTTTTTTTCCCTGTGAAACTTTGACTCACAATTCTCTTGACAAAATTGTAATTATAACTTCACTGTAGGGGTTACGTTACCACTGGGCTAGCCATTAGAAAGCTTTTTCTTGCATACCAGAGTTCTGCTTCTTCGTGGCCTACAGAAACTTGACATAGGTGCTAGAGAAATTTTCGTACAAAAATATCACTAACTGAATGTGATATATAGCTTGCTTCTGCATTTAACAACACTATTGACCAGACCCTATTTGGATTATTAGGAATTCCACGGTGTGTCTGAGTCCTTCTGCCATTGTCTGATTAGTAGTCCAGAGCCTTGGTACCCATTTTTAATATCTGCAGTGACCCCCAGAAGCCTCAAACAACATCTTCAGCATACTAAAGCTTGGTTACTCCCAAGCACAGATCTGAATAATTCAGGATCTGTGACAGGAGCTTGGCCCTTAGAAAACCATTTGGGCAACTTTGGGACTATAGAATTTCTAAGGCCAGTTTCCTTTCTACGGCCTTTCTGTTTCTCTCCTAGCAGTGGCTTCAAACAGCCACTGTTTCAAAGATATTGTTCTAAAGTCTTCTTGGAATATCTAAATTTATCCAAATAAGTTCCCATCTTAAGTAATTGTAGCAGAACTACCACTTAAGATGTAAAACTTCATTTCAATTGGATGGAAGTTAATATATGTTTTCATGTTTGTTTTTTTAAGTGTATTTGCCATTTCTTTAACAGGGAGAGAGGAAGGGAGAAAGAGTGAATCCATTTTATTTACTTTTCCATCTGGCCTTTGTTTCTTGGGCACTTAGTTTTGTCTGTGTGCTAGGGTTCGAACCCAGGTCCTTGCACATACCAGGCAAGCACTCCAACCACCGAGCCACTGCTTCAGCCCCATATTTGCCACTTTTTTAGGAGGCAAAATGACAAAGAAACAGAATGTGCAATTATTAGACAATCTATCTTACATTTAAGCAACGACTTTTTTTTAAAGAGAGAGGGACACTGAGAGAGAGAAGAGAGAGAGAGAGAGAAAGAGAGAGAGAGAGAATCAATTTTATTTAGTTTTTCATGTGACTTTCATTGCTCCAGAACTTCATTGTGTTTGTGGTGCTAGGGTTCGAACTCATGTACTCGCGCATGCTGGGCAAGCGCTGTAACTGCCAAGCCACAGCTCCAGCCATCCCCCTCCCCAAAAGACATTTTTAATAAATGATAAATGTGACTAATGTTGTGTTTGGATACCAATCTAAACACAAGATCTGTAAAAATTTGGATTCTTGAAGTTACCATACATCTTTAAGGACCCTGATTTCTACAATTTTAAGGTAGACTGCTGAAGTGCTTGTGCTCACGTGCTCTCTCCCCCTCTCTCTCTCAATCTCCCTCTCTCTTTTCACTTCTTTCCCCAGAAACCACTTACTATAACTTGGAAATAACCAAAAAGGGCCAGACTCTCAGGTAGTCAACTTATAGGCAAGTCCCATGACATTGGCAGGGGAAAGCTCAGTGCTGCATTCTGGGAAGGCTGTGTTGCAAAGGGCTAGGCTTACAGCAGGCTTTGTATCCAGGATGGAGAGGTGCTTACCTGACACACCTTTGGAAACCCTCAGTCTTGTCCTCACCAAACAGCACCAAGAACACTTTTTGTGAGACAAAGGTCTCTGTGAAAAGTATAATGCTATCATGACAATTACCTTCTTCTGGCCCCCATTTCTGTCCCCACTGCCATGCATCTGAGTCCTTCTTCACCCATCTGTCACCTGGATTATTGCAAGAGATGAATAATTGACCGCTTTCCTGTTTATCTCTTTCTTATCTATTACAATCCACATTCAACCAACGATGTTTCTTTCCTAAAACACAGATTTCATCTGTGCACAATGGCTCATGATTCCCGTTTCCCACAGAATATCTTCATGTTTGTTCCCTAACTACTTTTCAAACCACATCACTCATATGCCTCCATAAAGCTGTCACCCAACTCTGTCAGGACATGCACAGAAACTTACTCTCTGAATTTTTCAACCTCAGGATTTTGAGAAGAAGCCCAACCATGTGATAAAGAACAGACTAGCATTCTCCTTCCCTACTTCCTAGAGGAGTGATCATGAGAAAGTTATGTAACCTGCCTGTACCTCAGTTTCCTCATCTGTAAAATGGAGATGAGTATACCTACCTGATCCCAGGGATGTGAGAAAACAGGTTGATACATGTGAAGAGCTTAGAACAATACTAGAATTAGTGCTGTTCTTAGTACCCTATGACTCAAGCTGTTCTTCCCTTACCTAGAAAGTCATTTACCACGATTTTCATTCCTCTTGAAGATCTAGTGTTTCTTTAGGGGCGGTTATGTTTTGAATCTGAAAATCCCTCAAAGAGCTCATGCGTTAGGCAAAGTAGCAATGTTAGAATGGTTCGATTATGAGAGCTTAACTTGATCAGTGAATTAATCCATTTGGTGGATTAAAATTTTGAATGAACAACTGGGTAGTAACTGTAGGCAGGTGGGATGTGACTGAAGGAGGTAAATCACTGGGGGATGTGGACTTGGGCTATATCTTGTCCCTGGCTCCTCTCTGCTCTCTCTCTCTCCTTCCTGACTGTCAAGAACTGAGCAAATTTCTTCTGCCATGCCCTTCTGCCATGATGTTCTGTCTCATTCTGGCCCAGAGCAATGGAGTCAGCCAACAATAGCCTGAATCTCTGAACATGTAAACTGAAATAAACTTTTCCTTCTCTAACTTGGTCTTGTGAGGTATTCTGGTCACAGCAATAAAAACTAACACAAAAGCTATTTCTCCCCAAAACTGATATGTCCAATCAGAATTGAAGGGTTCTTTCTATCCTGTGGGCTACTTACAACACCTAAAACATTCTGACATTTATTAAAATGTAAGGTGAGTGGGCCTCTGGGTGTAAGGCACAAATTCTTCATCTTTTGCTCCAAATTTTGATCAGGAGGCATTTTGTTCTCAAGCTACAAATGAAGACACATGTGTGTCCTGAGTTTATCACACAGAAGCAGAGCAGGCACTCCTGGAGGGCAGCCTCCGTCTATTTCATCTTTACATTTTCCATAGCTCCAAGAACAGGACTGTGAACAGAGCAGATGCTTGATAAATGTTTGTTAAATTAAATCTCAGGCAATTTGCTTCGATTTACTTAGAACTCCCTGGTAAGTAATCAGTTCCTATACCATTCAATGAGTTTTTAATAGCATTTACATTGGACTCACTATATAGGTTAATCAGAACCAGCTCTCCTAACTCCCTGACTTTAGACTCAGATTTCAGACAAATAGACTCAAGTCACTGCCTTTGCTCATCTTAACTGAGGCTGAAACTGAATGAGGATACCCTGACTCTCCACAAATTTCTCTCCCATTTGCAAAACAGACATTATATAAAGACACTCATTTGACAGGTCAATCAAGTCAAAAATTTGATTCCCATGGGACCATGTTTCCAAGGAGTGACCACTGGCCTAAATTGTTAAAATGAATGGATTATTTTTAGGATGCTCTACACATTTGGATACTGCTAACATTATTTCAGGATTTGTTGAAATTTTTCAAGTACTTGAAATTAAGATGAAAAAAAGAAGACCCTGAATTTAAACCCAAGGATTGCCACAAATTATTTCCAAATACATCTACTCTATAACATTCTATCTGAACTAAAAATGGGTGAGATTTACTCTGAACTTCAACTCTTTGATTATTATTTTTTATTTTTTTTAATTTCTATAAAGTTCCACAACAAATATTTTAAAAGAAGGAAATTAATCATAATGGTAAATAGAAAAATTAATGAAAACACAGATGATATCTAAACACAGAGAAAATATTTTATAAGGACCAAATGGTGCCAATGAGATCATGAAAAGTCATTAGATACATGACTTTTTCCCATTATTTTGTTTAAAAAGATATTTCTGAGTTTCACTTATTGCAATTAATCCTTATTTGATTAACATACATTGATTAAGTATAATTTAGAAAATATGAAAATCATATAAACAAGATAAATCCCTTCTAGTACAATACCTGGTAATTAGGACTAATATTTGAGAAATACCTTGCACCAAGATATTGCTTATTTTGTCTCATTTAATTCTCACATGACTTCCTAAACTAGCCAATTGGGTAACATAAATTGATATAATTATAAGAACTAACTTTGTGAAATTATTATCTACACATAGTGAAATTATGAAAGAGCTCTTCCAGTTACATAATAGTTAAGATTCCCATTTTACAGATTAAAAACAAGTTCAAAAAGAAGTAACACGAATATAGCAGCACCATTAAAAATGAGAGTCAGATTTAGTCCTGCACATCTTTCATCCGATGTCCAAGCGCTTTCTTCTCTAGAAGTATGATGCTTTCTTCAAAGATGATCTCATCCATTCACATATCCATTCATCCAAATGGTATTTTGGTGGAGCCATCTAAGTTGCAGTTACTGTATAAAGGCTCCAAAAATATTCAGAAGGCAAAACAAAAGGCCTACTGCCCCTTCCTCCTCCCAAGACAGGGGATGCCTGCAATGGCAGAGACTAGACTTTTCTTTTCCACTATCCCTCTACTTCCTTCTGATCTTTCTAGTGTCTAATTTTTAAGTCCTGACAACAGCCTGCTTTGCCTTCTGCTAGATGAGAAGTGGAGAACTAAGCATTTGGGTACAATCTCCATTAAACCCATACATATTTTCCACAACATTGTCAATTATGATGTCCCCTCTGCTCATGGGAACTTGCAACACAGAGAAATTTGTGATGTCAAAAATAAGTGAGACCCTACAACTAAGAATCAGAGGGGCATGTGAAACCTGAGTCTACGGTACATTCTACCTTTATGTAAATATTTATCAATGATTAACTTCACCAAGGGCACTCCTAAAATGGATGTTCCACATATTTTCCATTCAGGCATCTGTCTGACTCAAGGACACTTATGTTGAACATTTCAGATTAATGAGTTTAGGCCCAACGCAAAGCCAGGTTAAGTATTTCCTTGTTGCCAAAACTGATTGTTGCTCCTTCTGATATATCATGTATTAATATCTCAGAGAGCTTAAGTTGCTTAACAGAGTATATATGAAAATCACCAAGATTTTATTTCTCATAAAGACTCTGAAAAGCAAAATCTGCCTAAAACAGTATTATTGTGCAACATAATAATAATGGCAACATAATAATGATAAGCAATCCTCTATCAAATATGTATTAATATTTTAATTATTTTTCTCTGCAATATCTGTATCCCACTGTGCAAAATAACTGGGTCTTCTAATTTTCAAAGATGTTAAGATTACCATTATTAATGTCCCAGGATTCATGTATTTATTTTTTAATGTTATTAATGCTACTAATGGTGATGAATATAAGTCACTGTAAGGCAAAGAGGTGGTTCTTTCTGATGGTCCCTGGAGTATAACAGAGCATATTGATCAATAATTTGTCTGTGGCTAAGTCAACTTTTTGGTTATCTTAGTTGTACATCCACATGCCTATTTATTTACTAAACTATTTTTACTTTTTTTACTAAATTATTTTTAAAAGTTCTAAAATAATTGGCCCATTAGGTCATGCATGTATTTTTATTGAAATGGCTAAAACTTTAGGAAATGTTAGCATTCCAATACCTTTGTAGGCTTTTTGAGCAGCGTTAAGAGAATTCCGCTTTCCCTGGCAGAAGAAATCCACCTTTTCAACCATAGCCTTCAGGGATATGATCACTAAAATCTCTGGAACATTATTATATAGCTCATTTTCCAGAACTTTCAGGCTATCCATAAACAGCATTCTGTCTCTTGTGATATAGAGCTTTGAGATTCAATATGCATAGTCACTATCTTCATATGGGGCTTGACCTGTGGATAGTCTGGATTGACTTGTGGCTCAAATATAAAATGCTCTCTGAATTTCCAAGGCTTAGTACAAAACACAATAGATTTCATTAATTGTGTCTACTTTGGGTTACATGTTTAAATAACAATATTTTGGACATACTGGTCTAGATATTTTTGTATATTTTTCTTGTATTTTTTAAATATAGCTACAAAATATTAACTTATGTAATTTGCATAATGTTTCTATTGGGCAACCCTACTCAAGTTTAGTCTTTTACTCGTTATCAACCCATTTTACAGATGGGAAACCTCAGTTTACAGAGATCCTAAGTGACAGATTGGGCTTCATTCAGGCATTCAAGATTCCAATGCCAATGTCTTAGCTCCCGTGCTCTCTGTTCCCCAATAAATAGGCTTCCACATCTCAGAGGTTCAGCTTCTGCCTGTGGATAGATTCCCTGAGCTTGGTTACTGACGGAAGAATCCAGACCCATCTGTTCTCTAGAACTTGAAGACATGTCCCAAACAGGCCTAAACAGCTACACGATAGAATAGCAACAATCTTTGTTAGCTAAAAATATTCCGAGACATGATGTGGGCATCGCCTGCAAATGAGAGCAAGGGCAATTTTTGCTGAGTTAATTCTGCAGGAAAGGCAGGGACTGTCATCGTGTTCCTCATCCCCATATTTGCATTGGTGACTGGCACTCTATTAGGATTGGTATCAAGGGGGTGGGATCCTGGTTTCCCTGGATTTGGGCCTTTCACGCCTTCTGATTGATAGCTTCTACTTGTAAAGCGGTCACCCGCGCAGCTGTCTCCTGCTCCTGTCCGCCTTCCGCTGGGGTTGATGCAATTCTGGCTTCATTCATCAGCCCCCTTGAATAGCAACATCCTCCAGTTGGAGGAAAACCTGCTGTCGCTGTGCACGGCCCACATTTGCATGCATGCACTGTCCTGCCAAGCACTTGGTGGCACTGTGTCTGCCAACTGACAGGCAGCCCGTGGATCCCATCCCTGATAAGTTTTCTAGTTCCTCAAATTATCTGTGTTTTACTTCGCTTTCATGCTCAAAGCATAACAAATTTCTTTGATATGTTTCTGTGTGCTGTGGAATGCCAATAGCATCAATTGAACTGTATCACACCGTGGAAAAAGCTGTTTTGCAGAGCCTCACTTGGCCATAAGCTATAAATATCTGCTGTTTCATGATGTCTTTGATTGCTACATAAACTCTGATCATTAAACATTGATCAAAGATGGCTTGGGATCAAATGCCATTATGCTATAATGCTATGGATCCAGTGGACAGGGTTCAGGATCTGGGGTTCTCTATATACCCATAAACTTGCTGTGGACAAAGAGGATTCAAATGTGTCAGTTCTTCTGTTTTCCAGGGAAATTCTAATGAAATGCATTTTGCTGAGTTTTTAATAGCTCATAATATATTTCTTTAACAACTTGTATTTTTATGTGATTACTTCTACCTTTTAGTAATACTTGTAAATAATGGAAAGGTGAAAAGTTGGGAAATAATGAATAAACACCTCAGCAGACAAGACATAGACAAATACAGATTGATAAACAGATAGGTATTTATACTGTTAAGTAACTTTTTTATTTCTTCTTCATACTAATAACAACTAATTGCTATTGATTAGGAAAAAAATTGAAAATTACAGAAAAAATTCTCCAGCTCTAAAAATCACATATTCAGCACTTTGTTTATATTCATTTTCATTTTTAACTATGCACAAAATTAATTTTCCAAACATTGGGATATATTGTGCACCTCTGTATGTCACACTGCTTTGGGCATTATTTTGAGCATGTCATTCTGGCATCAAATATTATCCTAAAATGGGTTTTAAGAGCTAGAAATTTTAAGCACTGAATGTTTTCTCTCATATGTGGAAGCTAGAGTGAAATCTAAGACAGGATAAAAGTTAGCTAAACCCAAATAACAATCTCAACATAGGTGAAATTTCACATAAGCAAGGGGAAACATAACTATGAAGGTGAGGGGAGAAGGGAAGGAGCCAGCAAGGGGAGGGATGGGAGGTTATCAATGCCACTGGGAACTCTCCACTCCCATGAGAAGCCCAACTATACACAGGCAGGCAGAGAAACTCAGAAAGTTCAAAATTAACACACATGTCTATACTTATTTCTATCTATACCGTGGGGGTAATGCCAAGGACACACAGAGTGGGGAGTGAACAAATTGGGGAGATCCTGGACTAGGATTGGCCTTACTTTACTTTGTCAATATCCATATATGCATGAATATGTAAGAATGATTCCCTCCAATATGTAAGACTATGTCGAACAAAAAAAAAAAACATTAAAATAAATAAGAAGTGAAAAGCACTGGGAAAAAAAGAGCTAAAAGTTTAAATGGTGTGGATATACCATAATTAATCTAATTAATCCCTTATTGTTGGACATAAATACATTTTTCTTTATTTCTAGCACACTTGGGCATCACTGAACAGAAAACAGCTTAAAATGCTTTAATTAAGTAAAGACTAACTTACCCATAAGACACTGTTTATATTCACTTCCAACCTGGTGAACCAAAACTTCTAAGTGAATTAATGTCCACTGGGAATTTTAAAATATGTATTTTTTCTTGTTCAGTAAAGCAAATTCATATCTAAATAGAAAATTCTCTCTCCTAGTTAGAGTTGAGGCCTCTTCATGTAGTCTGCCTTCTGTTCTCCCAGGAAATGTCCATGGACATCAAGTTGATCCTGATTATTTGCCTTCAGCATCAAAGTTTTCATTTGTAATATCTCTGGTTTAGAAGCAAGATCATTAGCAAAACCCCAAGAAATGATCAGACCATGAATGCACCACTTGATTGGGGCATTATGATTGCAGACTCCCAAATTCCATGATATCAGTACAACTGAATCAATGCAAATGCTTGCTTAGCACTGTCAGGAAAACAGGGCAAATGACATTGGCTGTCATGGAGATTGCACTGAGCAGTAGTGAATTCATTCTCTCATTTGCAAAGAAGTTTAACCTGATGATCTCTTGAGTTCTTCTCTTCCTCTAGAATGCTGTGGTCGGCGGATACTTCAAACCTGCATTCTTAGATAAGATCAAGTACTAAGTGTTGAGTATATTGAATAAGCTCGTCCTACAAATTAAAGACCACATTTGAGAATGTGGAGTGTATGGAGATGTAGATACAGATGCTAGATAGACATATACAGAGATACCAATGTCTGTATAGATACAGATGCATACATGTATCTATACATATATGTATGTGACCCCCAATAGATCTGACCTCCCAGATTCAATGCTTACCTTTCCTGGCTCTGTGACCTAATTTAACCAATAAAATATAACTGAAGTGATGACTCATATTGAGGGCCTGAAAAGTCCCTGAAACCTCTCCTTTTGCCTTCTTCTAAGCCAGCTGCCAAAAAAGAAGTCTGCTGACCCATCAACTACTTTACTGTGAGGAAGCCCAAGCAGCCTCTTCAAATACCTGCAGCAAAAGTAAGGTCCCTGTCAACAACCCACAGAGCAGCTCCCAGCCACCACTGCCTGCCGGCTGACTTGATGAAGCCGTTATTGTACCTTTCAGCCATCTCTCCACATGGGTGACACCACACAAAGGAAAAGTGCCTGGTCCACACACAAAATCATGAAAAGTATTTCGCATCAGTTCAAGTCCCTAAGTTGTGGGTTAGCTTTCTTCCAGCAATAGAATATAACATATGTTGACTGCTATGGGAAAATCAGAATAAAATTAGATATCAATTTTCATATTTTCATAATGACTTACATATATGTATGCAGTCAGCCCTCTGCACATTCCACATCTGCACATTCATTTGTGGATAGGAAATATTTTTCAAAAAATGACCTGTACTGTCATTATTTCCTTAGCAATTCAGTATAATTACTATTTAAATAACATTTCCATTATATATTATAGATCATCAGAGACCATTTAAAATATATGGAAAGATATACATAAGTCATATGCAAATACTACATTGTTATACATATAAGGAATGAGCATCCATGGATTTTGATATCCAAAGGGGGTCCTGGAATCTGTCCCCAGCAGAAAACAAGATGACTACATGTGTACATATTATGTATACATGTGCCTACACATGTATACTACATTCTTACCCCAATAATGATAAAAATTACACGATTCAGCTTAACAATAAAACCACATGGTTTGTTTGTCTTGACACGAATTTCTCATATTCTTTACCACTGGAGTGATAATGTGAATCATTACAGTCTTGAATGAGCATGTGGAATATTTGGATTATTTTGTTCCTATGATAGATTCAAATCAACAGATTCATGAATACACTTTCACTCCAGGTCAGATGAAATCCTATTCCAAAGTAACACAGTTAAATTGAGTGGAATTTGTGCTCACCAAGTTCCGAGTACATAATATGTGTGATAAGTGTGTTGGACTCGGCAGTGATGTGACAGGTCCTGATGAGCTGGCAATAGAAATAAAGCTTCCAGCTTCTGGCCCAGGAAGAACAATAGGCAGTTGTACCCTCCAGCCAGCCTGCAGCCTGCCTGGAAAACAGGTGTGCTTCACTCTGACTCTGAGCAGAGACTTTCTCCAAGAGACAGTGGGAGAGTGAAGCCCAATCGAAGAACATCTCAACACCTCACCAAATGAGCAATGTAGACAAAATAGCAACAAGCACACAATTTCTCCAGCAGCTGGAAATCAGGAAGAGGTACTGCCATATCCTGCCTGCCTCCTATCATGGCAGCCAGAGGAAGAAACTCCCTCCCTAGCAAGGTACCTTAGTCTTACCCTTACCAAGGTACCATCCTTACCCTTAGTCTCCTGAGCTGTGGCTGTGCAGGGTGAAGAGCACAGTGGTGGATTTCCCACCCACATCCTCTGCTGTGCAGTCCCCAGAGAGGCCCACTGTGAAAGTGAGATGATATCTGAGAAAAGGGTACAGAAAGCCTGTTAAACCGTGAGTTCTCACTTACACATGGACACTAAGCTGCTGACCCCATGGAAGTCGAGAGTGGAGTAGTGGTTACCAGAACTCAGGGAGGGTGCAAGTCAAGAAGGATGCACAGAGGATCGTTATCAGGTACAGGGATGCAGTCAGATAAGAAAAACAACTGCTAAGGCTCTGAAGCACAGAAGAGGAACTATGGTTGACAACTATTTACATTGTTAAAAAAATAGATAGGAGGGAGGATTTTGAATGTTCCCAACACAAAGACAAGATAGATGTTGAAGATTATTGGCATACCAATTATGTTGATCTGGCTGATTATTACACCTTGTATACATGTATTGCTATGTCACACTATACCACATAAATATTGACATACATATATAAATTGATATCGTATATATAGTGTCAATTAATATTTATGATATATAGATGAGATGTGTATTATATAAATTATATACATTTTATGTGTGTGTTTGTGTGTATATATATATGTCATCATTCAGAGTAGAAACACATAATACATATCAGTAGCCCAGGACCTCAGAGGAACAGAGGGACCAGCCAGGGCCAGCATCTTT
The DNA here is from genome assembly GCA_004027875.1 of Aplodontia rufa. Lineage (NCBI taxonomy): Eukaryota > Metazoa > Chordata > Mammalia > Rodentia > Aplodontiidae > Aplodontia > Aplodontia rufa. Next base: position 43,634 of record PVKS010008956.1, on the reverse strand, counting down.
TAAGCCTCCATAACAAATTGGACCTAAGGTTGTCTCTTAGGATACAACTCAGCTAGGTAGATTGAACTTGTAACCAGGCAGCAACAACAAAACAAAAAAATTCAACTGAAGGAGCAGAACCCAGAGCCTCCTTCAAGGGCTGATCATACTCCTCACTGAACTTGCTCACCCTCACCCCTCACAGACTTGAAGAAAAATAGATTTATATTGTTTGGTGGCTGAGAGGACGAGATCAATCAGTTTCAAATTAAATGAGAAAGATTCAGTTACACCAAATCAGAGGAAATAAAAGATCTAAACAAAACTTCTTAAATTAGAATTGTCTAAGATTTTTAAAAAACAAAGTGTGAAACATAATACATTTTTAAAGGAAAGAAGGAGCTGATCAAACTCAGAGCAGAGAACAGAATTGTGGTTCACAGGGCCTAGAGGGTAGAGAGTGATTGGGAGATATTGGTCAAAGGACACGAAATTTTATTTTGACAGGAGGACTAAGTTAAAGGGATCTTGTTATACAACATGATAACTGTAATTAATTATAATCTACTGTAGAGTTGGAAATCTCTAAGAAAGTAGATGTTAAGTATTCCCACCACCAAAACAAGGTAACTATGTAAAGTAATGAATTTTAGCTTGATTTAGTCATTCCACAATGTATAAATATATCAAAACATTATTTTTAATACCATAAATATATACAATTTTTTCAACTAAAAATTCATAATATTTTAAGGAACTTTTCATACTATTTGTTAACTTGCTACATTGCATACCAACATAGAATTCAGCAACTTAAAGCAACGACATATATTAGTTTTACACCTCACCTCTGTGATTTGTTTAGAGGACAGCTGATGGAAAGTGGACTCAGCTAGATTGTCCACGCCTGTCATGTTCCTGGTCCTTCTCCTGAAACCCATGGTGTAGCACCAGGGATGTTCTCATGGTGACGGCAAAGGCACAAGGAGACCAATGAAAACACTCAAGGCCTCTCAAGGCCTAGACACAGACTGACACACTGTCACTCCTGCCTTCTGCTTACCAAAGCAAAGCCAGAGCCAGACCCGAAGTCAAGGAGCAGGAGGAAGTGCACCCTCCCCGGCTTCCCTGAAGAAAACTGAAGTCACAGAGCAAACAGCATGGGTAGAGGCTGGAGGAAAGAATGAGGCCCGCAGTGCAAACCACTGCATGTACAGAGATAAAAGGCTCAGTTATAAAGAAGTTTCATGCAAGCAACAGAAACCAAAATTCCCCACCTTTTTTATACTACAGGAAAACTCTAAAGTCATTAATAGTATCAAGTCAATGATACGAAGTTAACACCACTGAATAAAATGAAAAGACAGACTGTTGTTCTTATAAAAGACAAATTGAAGACAAAAGATCACTGCTGAATACCTAATAAACACTCTTAATGTTTCTGAGGCTCTGACGGCTGGGATGGAGAAAAGATTTGGGACTACCATGGTACATGCAGAAGAAAGCAGAGGAGGATTTTAGTCACATGGGCCAGTGATCCCAGGGAAAAGGGCTTCCCTCTTGGCTCCTCTTCAAAACTGCCATGCAGGACACTGATGAGTCCAAATCATACCTTTCCATGAGCTGACCAAGGAATCAGGAAAGAGCACTGTGAGTTTCCAGGGAAGGTAACTGACATCTCCCACCTAAACAGTTCGGTAGAGAGAAAGTAGCATTTCTTTTCCCCACAAAAACTAACACAAATGCTACTGAGCAATGAAAACTCAAATTCCCTCTGCACATGCAGTTGCATTAAGCCCAGAAGTCTGAGGAAGTCAGCTAAGAAGAGGAATTAAGTGGGGCTGTTATTTTAATTTTTTTCTTATTCACAATTATTGTGGCAGTGCACACACATAATTCCAGTGACTTGGGAGGCTGAGGCAGGAGAATCGTAAGTTCAAAGCCAGTGTAAGCAACTTAGTGAGGCCCTGAGCAACTTAGCAAAACCCTGTCTAAAAATAAAATATAAAAAGGATTATGGATGTAGATCGGTGGTGAAGTGCTCCTGGGTTCAATCTCTGGTACAAAAACTGAAACTAAAAAACCGATTCACAGTTAAACCCAAGGATGACCAATGCTCAGGGTAGTAGAACATGCCCTTCTCCCTTTCTGACAGACAGTTTTCAGGGTGGTATTGCTAGTACAATACCCGGAAATATCAGTCCTATCAAAACTATTGTTTTAAGTCAAGGCTGTCTGCTTTCATCACTCTTACTCAATATAGCCCTTGAAACCCTTGCCAGAGCTATCAGGCAAGACAAGGAATCAAAGGAATTTGTATAGCAAAAAAAGGAAGTTAAATTGTCTCTATTTGCTGATGACATGATTCTATACCTAGAAGACCCAATAAGCTCTACCAGAAAACTTCTAGAGCTTATAGGTGATTTCAGCAAAGTGGCTGGCTATAAGATCAACACCAATAAATCACTAGCTTTCCTTTACTTCAGCAACAAGTCTGCAGAAGAAGAAATTAAGAAATCTGTCCCATTCATCATCTCCTCCAAAAAATAAAATACCTGGGCATCAATCTAACAAAGGATATTAAGGACCTCTACAACAAAACTATCAAACACTAAAAAAAGAAATTGCAGAAGACCTGAGTAGATGGAAAAACATTCCATGCTCATGGTTAGGCAGAATTAATATAATTAAAACGTCCATTCTACCCAAAGATCTATACAGATTTAATGCAATCCCCATTAAGATATCAATGTCATTCTTCACGGATATAGAAAAAGCAATTCTCATGTTAATTTGGAATAACAGAAGACCCAGATTAGCCAAAATGTTACTCTGAAGGAAGGAAGAAGTAGGGAGTATCTCAATCCATGACCTGAAATTATACTACAGGACCATAGTAACAAAAGCAGCATGGTATTGGTATCAAAACAACTGAAGACCAATGGAATAGAATAGAAGATTCTGAGATGAACCCCCACATCTTTAACTCTTTGATATTTGAAAAACAGTCTGTCTTTTCATTCTTCACGGATATAGAAAAAGCAATTCTCAAGTTAATTTGGAATAACAGAAGACCCAGATTAGCCAAAATGTTACTCTGAAGGAAGGAAGAAGTAGGGAGTATCTCAATCCATGACCTGAAATTATACTACAGGACCATAGTAACAAAAGCAGCATGGTATTGGTATCAAAACAACTGAAGACCAATGGAATAGAATAGAAGATTCTGAGATGAACCCCCATACCGTTAACTCTTTGATATTTGATAAAGGGGCCAAAAACATAGTGTGGAAGAAAGATAGCCAGTTCAACAAATGGTGCTGGACAAATTGGACAGCCATGTGTAGACAACTGAAGCTGGATCCTTACCTTTCATCCTGCACTAAAATTAAATCAAAATGGCTCAAAGATCTGGATACTAAGCCAGCAACTTTAAATTTACTTGGAAAAGAAGTAGGATCAATACTAGAGGACATAGGGGTTGGTGGCACCTTCATTAACAAAACTCCCATGGCACAAGCAGTAAATTCAAGAATAAATGAATGGGATGCAATGAAACTAAAAAGCTTTTGCACAGCTAAAGAATTAGTCAGGAGTGTCAAGAGAGATCCAACAGAATGGGAGAAAATCTTTGCCTGCTACACCTCAGACAGAGGGCTAATATCCAGAATATACAAAGAATGACAAAAACTAAAGAACAAAATCACAAATAACCCAATCAATAAATGGGCTACGGATCTAAAAATAAACTTCTCACCAGAGGAAGTCCAGAAAGCCCATAAATATATGAGAAAATGCTCTACATCATTAGCAATAAGAGAAATGCAAATCAAAACTTCAATGAGATACCACCTCACTCCAGTTAGTTTGGCAAAAATGAAGAATACGAACAACGACAGATGCTAGAGAAGCTATAGGAAAAGAGGAACACTGTCACATTGCTAGTGGGACTCTGCAAACTGGTTCAGCCACTCTGGAAAGCAATGTGGAGACATTTACAAAGCAATGTGCTTAGTAAAATCAGCTTAACCCAGAGATCCAAGGGTCGAATGTCTCCACTCATCTTGGAACTATACCCTGGCCATTCAGAAAGGTGGTCTATTATCATGTGTTAAATCCAAATAAGGTGTAATGTTATACACCCTAATACTTTTTTAGAGATATTGTGGGTAAGGGAAGGAAGGGATACAGGTGGGAAATTGGGGGGTACTCCTGGGGGTAAATCTAGTATCCAGAAACTATACACATTTTATATTATTGTGTTAAAAATTTGTATGGTTGTTCAAAAATAAAAATAAAAAATAAAATATATTAGGTCTGGAACCACCTTATGACTCAGCTATCCCACTTCTGGGTATTTTCCCAAAAGAGTTAGAATCAGTATATTATAAAGATACAGCTTCATCAATGTTTATAGCAGCTAAAATTTGCTGTAGCTAGACTATAGAACCAACCCAGATGCCCCTCACTTGATGAGTGGATTCAAAAACTTTGGTGCGTATATGCAATGGAATACTACTCAGTCATTAGTGAAAACCATATTATGGCTTTTGAAGCAAAATGGATGGAGATGGAAAAAAATTATGCTAAGTGAAGTATTTCAATCTCAGAGACTCAAGGGCTGAATGTTTTCTCTCATTTGTGGAAACTAGAATACAACTGGAAACAGTATGTTAGATGGCTAAGCTAATAATAACCTCAACGTGTATGAATTTTTACACAAACAGGGGGAACCTTGCCTAGGATACCTGGAGACATAGGGAGAGGGGATAAGAAGGAGTAGGGATTAGAAAGGATATCTAGGAGACTGGAGAGAGGGAGTATGGAGGAACTAAGAAGGAGATCTCTGACCTCCACAAGAAGTCCATTTAACACAGGGGTCCTTTGGGGGAAAACACAGAACCATGGGGAACCCAAGGGGGAAAACCATGAAATGGCATCAGCCTTGGTTAACTATGTAAATATACATTTGTTCTTGATTGTTTGATAATGATTCCCCCTTAATTATAAGTCCATATTCAACTAATAAAAAAACTATTGTTTTCATTAACAGGTAAGTTTAAAATATTAACTGACTCAGTACCAACTTTGAAATACACCCCATTTGCAAGTTCAGAATATGTGTAACTTATTATGATGTGATACTTCATGCACAAAATATAAATAAATACAGCTGGAAAACACCAAAAATATTAGCAGTTATTAATTTCTTTAGTATTCCATAAAGTTGATGTTTCTTTTTTAATCAGTGCTTTTCTTTATTTTTCAAGATCTCTAAAATATACCTGTAATACTCTCTGGTAAGCAAAAAATATCAACATTTGATTTTTAGTATTTATACAGATGTTAGCTGAATTATTTTTATTGTAATGACCATCTTACCTGCCTAATTATTCAAATTGGGCTTTGCAAGTTAGTTAGGTCCTCATAGTTTAGGCTCTAGTCCAAAGATTTCACAGTATTTTAAATATAGGAATTTAATTTTATCAGTGCATCCATTAGTAGAAGTGTGATGGATTAATCAAATTTGATCAAACTCTTAGGAGACTGACAGTTAAACCAGAAGCCCAATATACTAAATTACAGTGAAACAGAGTCTTGTCCTTGGGACTAAGAGACACATTTCTGGGTGTGAGGTCCAAACTGGAACACATTTGGTGTCAGTTAGAAATAAATATTATTGTATGCAACAGAAAACCCAAATTAATAGTGGCCAGAAGCCTGCAGTTTTAGTTTCTCACACTTGTCCAGTTTCTGCATTCCGCTATGGCCATTCACAAAGCCATCAGGACTCCTTCCTGTTTGCTAATTCTACATGTCTAGGGTGAAGTCCATCAGCATGGCACTCCAGGCAAGGCTAGCTTCGCATTCCAGCCACAGGGAGCAGAAAAGAGAAGGCGAAGAGCACAAATCTCCCTTTAAGAACTCTTCCCAAAGAGTTCTTATGTCACTATGCACACATCCCCTTGGCCCAAATTCTGCAGAATGGCCGTAGCTAGCTGCAAAGAGGAGCTGGGGCATGAAGTCTTTATTCCAGGTGGCATGTGCCCATTACTGAAGGTCAAGGAGAAAACAGATATTGGACAAGTAGCAATCTCCGCCACATCTGATGAGGGAAAGTAAATAGGCAACATAAAACCAATGTGATGGAAGCGTATTCACATTAAACCTGCTCCATCTTTCTCGCTATTTTAAGGGCAATTTCATCTTAAAAACAAATAACAATTGTGTAGAATTAAAAACGCCCCCTCTCCTGGTCAGTGCCAAGATAAATCTCACAGATGAGACCTACAGCAGCTCTTCTGTCTCTACATTACCTACTGTTTGCAGGAAACTTCCATCAGTAAAACCTTGCCTGCTGACATGCTGTAATCCCCAAGATAATAACTCATCTGATATAAATTTGATTTTTGGCAGCTTTTTACAGATACAATATGAGAAGGAGCCTCATTTTAGTGAGCCGGTTGCCTGGAAATCACAGTATAGACAGGGTTAAATTCCTCACATGCATAGGAGGAGACTTTAGCACTGAATATGGAATTGGGGCAAGGACGGCAGGGGGCGGTGTGGTGGGTTAATGCAACATTTGAGTCCTGCTCTTTCCTGCTCACCTACTGCATATATTAGCTTTAGAGGGGGCTTCTGCCTTTGCTGCCTTTGCTGCACCAGGGCATTGTTCTGAAGTAGCTGGGCTTTGGGCTCTCTTTTCTTTACATTTCTAGATAAATGGACTTGATTCCATGGATGCAAGAACAAGTGTGAGTTGCTGGTTCTCTTTAGGCAGCTCCACCTGATCTCTGAGCTCCTATACTCCTGACCAGGCCTGATGAACCCATACCATCAGCTCACAGTCTGTAAGACTCCCTGACTCGCCACACTCCAATAAATAGCCAACTTTCCCCATAGGGTACCAAACAGAGATATCATTCTGTCACTGCGATGAAATACCCGAGCTAATCAACCTAAAAGGAGGAAGAGTTCATTTTGGTTCACTGTTTCAGAAGTTCCTGGCCGTGGTCACTTGGTTCTGTTGATTTGGAGCTGCAGCAGCACAGTGCATTACGATGGGAGTATGTGGTAGAAGAGGCCTATTCACCTCATTGTGGCTGGGAAGCAGAGAGAGGAGGGGCCAGGGTCCTCATGGCCCTGGTGCCTAACTGCCTTCCACTGGGCCCCAACTCTCAGAGGTTCTGCCATCTTGCAATAGAACCATAAGCTGGGAATTTAGTTGAACACATGGGGTTTGGGAGGACACCTATCCAAACCAAAGCATCCATGAAGAACAGGGTACAAAAACCCAATGTCCCATAATTAATCATTGAACTGTTTACTTCAACCATGTTTCCTTTGTGTAATTCTAATGCTGCAGTAGGCAATGAGAGAGCAATGAGGGAAGAGAGAAGGAGAGAGTAAATAATAGGAACTGACTGATGAATGAATATAGAATGTGCAGGTAATTTTAGTAATTAGGATGAGAAAATTAATACACCAAGGTATCATGAGACTCCGTTTTTTGTATAGAAAAATACACTTCTAGTATATAATTGCTAAAGTCCTATATTATACCAGTAATATAGTATCATTAATGTTGTTATTTTTTTGAGTGCCACAATTGATTTACAAGAAAATAAAATCCTACTGATCTAGTTCAGAGGCAAGGCCAGCTTACTTCTAAAGGCCCAGCATCCAGAACAGTACTTAGCATTTACTAAAGCCCAGTAAGATTTTGGTTGACTGATCAACAAATGACTCATGCACTTTAAGTGAATATCCCTCAAAGAAAATGTAAAATTAATATGCACAAACTTCTAATAAATGAGTTCTCATCTGTTGCACAGACAATTTAACAATATCTGTCTAGCTCTTTTCCTGATTTGTCACTGTTTACAACAGCCTTGGAGGAAAAGCTTCTATTTCCCTGCAGAATTTTGTGTGAACAAGCTGCCTGTCTATAAAATTGTGTGTAGGTGTGTGTGTGCCTTTGAGGTGTTAAGAAGTTATTTATAGGAGAAAGATTCTTCACCCTCAATTCCGGGAGACCAAAGTCAAGGAAAAGTATGGTCTATCTCCATGCATGTTCCCAGGTGTCATCAGTGAGTTACATTTTTATAATTCTAGTGACATTTAAATACAACATAAAATTCCCTATAAAAGAAACTGTTATTGAATATAGAATGGTAATAGAATGGTAATAGCCATCCATCTCCTTCAGTGTGAATATTTTAAAGTTAGGAACTCTGAAAGGGGACTAGTTGACTTTGATAACTAGAAACAAAAACACACATACACACACACACACACACATATATATATATACATAATATACATAATATATATATATGAATATTTGTAAGTGGGCATTCATTATACATCGTGCCATATTAGACCATTTTAAATAATAAAACAGTTTTATAAATATAGATATAAGATAAGAATGTGTGCCTGTTTTAAGCACTATATTACATTTCTAAACTTTACTGGGCCTGTGAAGACTAAGGAAAGCATCTCCTTACACTGTCATTAGCTTTAATATTTCCTTTTTTAAAATTAATTTTAAGTCAAATTTTGGCTATTTAAAAAAAGAAAAGCAAAACCTTTCTTATAACTAGCTGATGAAGAGAAAAATTAGAACAAAACCCATAAGATTCCTACATATCTTCTAAAGCTCCAAGTTGTAGAGAGGCGTTTGAAACAGCCCCATTCCTGTAGGATGGGAAACAATAACTTTGGACATAGTATTTGAAAAGACCCAACAAGGGCTCATTAGGACCCAAGCCTCTTTCCACTTTACCACCCTCAAGACATTGCCCAGAAGGCCAGGGTTAGAATCACCATGTTCCCAGGGTGGGTCGCCACATGTTAGCAGAAGACTATCCAGTTAGCTGGTTGGAAATTTTAGTGCTAGTCAATCCTGAAAGAACTGCTCAAGGAGCATGTGAGAGGCCAGGAATTGTTGGCCTGACTATTCTCAGTGCAGAACATGATACCTGAAGCATATAATCTGCTTAATCATTTTTAAATTAATATCTTAGCAAAAGCATGTGGGCCGTGTAAATGTGTCACTGTGGGAATCACTGAGCAAGAGAAGGATTCTGGTCCTAGGGGAGGGTGATGGCTAAGAGGAGCAAGCAAGGACATGCTAAATCTCAGTGACTAGAGCAATATAGGAGCTTCCTTCCCTCTCCTGTGACTCAGAAGGTGGAAGGGTTAGTGAGGGACAGCTCTCCTCTTCAAAAGTCATTGGGTGGGGGCTGGAGTGGTAGCTCGGCAGTTATGGCACTTGCCTGGCATGTGCAGGGACACGAGTTCAAATGCCAGCACCACGTACACAGTGAAGTGTTGGAGCAATGAAAGCCACATGAAAAAATAAATAAAATTGATTCTCTATCTCTCTCTATTTTTTTATTTAAAAAAAAAGTCATTGGGTGGCTTGGCATGGTAGCACATGACTGTAGTCCCATTGGCTCTGGAGGATGAGGCAGGAGGATCACAAGTGCAAGCCAGCCTCAGCCACTTAGCAAGGCTCTATCTCAAAATTTAAAAAAATAAACTAAAATAAATTTCTAAAATTTTTTAAAAGGGCAGGAGATGTGGCTCAGCTTTTATGTGCCCCAAAAGTCATTGGGTAGCCTCAGGTTCCCTTCCCTCTTGCTATAGCACTCCCCCCTCAAATGTCATTACCATCTCAGTGGCAGGAGCTGGGTCACTCTTACGAACACAGTGAACATATGAGGGCAGGTAGGTGAGTAGGAAAGAGCCCATTTTCTTGTTTCAAGATAAAGACCTGAAAGTGTCACACAGCACTTTCACTTCTTCAATTCTTTGACTTTGTCTAACCATCAAAGAGGTTGAGACATCTCAAGTGGGAAGTCATGAGCCAGCAAAATCTTCTTCTGTATAAAAGGAGAATGGATGGTTGGTAGATGCCAAGATGAGGGCAGGGTACAGGAGAGGGTGGAATCCTTGCTGCCTGGTCAAAGCTAACTCTTTCATGTCTCTTCCAATTGAGACTCATCTCCCTCTTGGGTGTCTGGCACCTGCATGGCCATCATCTTGGCCATAGGCCAAGCTGAGGACTGACAATCCCTGTTCTTCCTGAGAAATCACCCTGTGTGACAATATCTATCTAATTGAAGTTTGACCACTCCCCCCAAAAACTAAAGATATATCTTAAAACTTCAGCACCATTTCTACTATTTACTTATTTATTTATTTATTTATTTGCCTTTTGCTGAAACAGCCTTGACATTAGAATTCTAAAAATGAACTTGGCGCTCTGGCCAGTTCCCTTCCATTTACACACATTTGAGAGAGTTGGCTGCCAAGCTAAAAGGCATTAGTGTATTCTTCTCACTCTGGACACATCAAAGAAAAAATGAAAAGATATTAGAAGTAAAGCTTTCAAAGCTTTCTCTTTCTTTTTCTCTCTTTTTTTAAGCTGGCTATTTAATGGAAATGACTACTATATAGTCCATAGATTATCCTTGTCTAAAAAAAAAAAAAAAAAAGGTGAGGGATCCATTTGATGCTTTATGAAGAGTAACTTTTCGACTTCCAAGTACTTTTAATCCAGGTGTTTCATAAAGATGATACTCCAGGTGACTGCTTTCAAGACAGGAAGTCCTCACTTGAATGTAGAATCAGCCTTAATGCCAGGTGAAAGTAACCCACCAAGACTCAGCTGGGAAGGTGTCTTCACCCTCTTCAGCAGACAACACAGGTCGCTGTTGCTAGTCGCATTTTCATCTCCGTAATGCAATCTCCCTTTAAACTTGTCTATGTCAGTTTTGGAGAAAATTCCTTGTGCTGTCATCCAGCAGCCTGCCAAGCCAGGAAACACGCTGTGGGGAAACATCATGGTCTTCGTTGTAGAGTTAGGGCCAACTTTATCCTGTCACTTTTCTCTAGGACCCATCTCCAGGATGGCAGCCAAGTGGACTGTGGTCTACACAGACAGATCCTTTTCGTTTTAATCTAAGAACAAGACTTCTCAGAGTCTTCAATAAGATAATATGAAAAATTATAAGACTAAATCTACAAGATGAGATTTTAAATATGCAACTTCAGCAAAATTATTTTACAGTGGAATCTGTTTCTCAGTATTTTATTGTACTAGTCTATATCAAATTATAGTTTGGGAAATGTTGGTCTATTAACTATGTAAGATGTGTTTTAAAGTTTACTGACATGTACATCTTCAGTTCTGGATACCATGAAGGAAAACATTTGTACCAAACACATGTGGAATTCTTCCAGGCTGTGGTTTGCTGGAACCAGCAGAAGCCATTGCCCGCTAAACCTATGTTGGAAATGCTTAATTTGCGTCCAAGCACAAGGACCAGGCTTCTTTCTCAACTACCAGCGAAGCAGAGTGCAGTATGGAAAAGTGAACCAAACACATGAACTGTCTGCTGAGCTGACACCTGTCTAACCCAGAATGTTTTCTGAGCCCCTAAACAGTCATATTTGTGGCATTTTTCAGCCCAACAGCCCAAAGAACTTCAGATCATGACTAAGGTTCTGAACTACAGGTGTTTAAAAATACGCAACCCTGTCAGAGAGAGAGAAAAAGTGGAGGGGATGGTGTCCAGTGTTAGGTTAGGTCAAGGAATGTAGCCTTAAGATCCTAGATTTTATATGCACAGACAGATTTTTGTCCATGAAGAGAACTACCTTCTGTGGTTTCCTAAGGCCTGATGTTCGCTCCTCTGCACAGAATACATGTTCACATTGTCCAACAGGCAGACATTTGCTCCCCTTCCTCATCAGTTGCTGAGAGCTTGGCATGGTCAAGTGTTCGGTGGTTAGTCAAAAGGGGAGGGTCTAGCTGGCTGCGGGTCTCCTTAGGCTCTCTGTGTTTGCCTCATGCCGCAGACCCTACCCAAAAAGCCCCTGAGAAGTCACTTCATAGGTCCCTGTGGGGTGTGTTCAGAGCCTTCTCCCAACCCTCATGGTCTTTGGGCTTTTTGAGCCCTGCCCCCCCCAAAAAAAAACTGTTCAAAGGAAGGATTTATATTAATTTCCAATTGCTGCCGTAAAAAGTTAGCACAAACTTATCACTTTAACACAACACATTCATTATCTCACAGCGTCACAGATCAGAGGTCTATGTGGATTCTGCTGGTTTCTGTGTTGTGGGTCTCTCAGGCCAAAATCAGGTATCCACTAGGTGAGCTCTTAGAAGAAAGTTCCAAAAATCAGCTTCTAAGCTCAGCCATGTTGGCAGAATCAAATACCTTGCAGGTATAACACAGGTACCCATTTCCTTACTGGTAGTCAGTTGGGGACCAAATTTTCCAGTCCCTGGGCATAGACCCCTTCATCTCAAAGTCAGCAATGGTCTCCCACTTTGAATCTTTCTGATACCTCTTTCTGCAGCATCTCTCTGTCTCCAGCAGGAGAAAGCTTTCTACCCATGGACTCATGGTAATATTGGCCCCATTGAGATAACACAGCAGAATCGCTGTATTTTTTTTTATTTTTGAGCAACCTTACAAGATTTTAACAAAATAATATAAAATGTGTATATATTCTGGATATTGCAATCATCCCCAGGAGTGCCCCCCCAATTACCCTCCCTTATCCCTCCCTTCCCCTTCCCACTATAACTCTAAAAAAAGTATTAGATTGTAAAGCATTACATCTTACCTGGATTTAACTCATGCTACTAGACCAACTTTCTCATTGTCCAGGGTCTAGTCCCGACCTCCACAGATGAGTGGAGACAATCAAATCGCTGTATTTTAAGGTCTATAGCTACAATTTCATCTACAGACTTGTTTGCCATGTGGTGTAGGATATTCATATATCCAGCTAGGAAATTATGACTTGCCATGAAATGACACAGCTGATGAGACACAGTAAAGACTGTCAGACCACCTACTTGAATCCCAGGATAAGAAGAAGCCCAGAATGAGCAAGAATAGCTGCATACACTTGGCCAATTGTTGTATATAGCTTGGTCAGATCTGGTCAGCAGTAGGTAAGAATTCACTTTTTACAGGTATTTTATTTTTTCATATACTTATTTACATGACTATTTAGTTACTCTGCATATTAACCACTAGTTGGTTGTTGGTACATTCCTGGATTTACAAAGAATTGAAATATCCTGAAATAAATATATACAATAAAATAAGCATGATAGCCATCACTGTAAGTAAAGAGAAATCATTCTAGGTATACACAACTGTCAGTGAAATATTTCATATCAGATGGCTCACTGATGAATTTATAATATTTGGATTTGGGGGCTAAGTTGAACATGACATTATGGCTTTCCACTGCTTCATGCTATGAGTAGAAAATGTGCCGAAACACAACTTGTAGTCATTCTTGCTGATACTAAAGGAAAAATTAATATGATATTTATTGGATAGAACAAATCAGTTTTCTAAGAAGTACATAAAAGATACACCCCAAGTCCTACTCTCCTTCACAGTTGTACCCCTATAATGGGTTTCTTGCTGTCTCAGGCTGTAGTACGTCAGTTCCTAGGCTATCTAAAGACAAATCCTGATTGTCACAAGTCCTGGTTATGAGACACAGATAGACCAAAATCAATGCAAAGCAATAAATCTGTCTTCCTGAAGCCCTCTTCAGACTGTTCTCTGCCTATTCACGGATGGCCTCCACGTGATGGCTAATTGGCAAGAAGCACATTCAGCGATGCTCTCCGGAGGCAAAGGGCCCAAATGTAACCTTGCCCTGTCCAATGGCCACTGAAGGGTGGTATCCAAAAAAGCTTGATCAAACTGAATCTCTTATGTGGATTCCAGAGCTTAGGACATTATTCATGCAGGAACAGCAGGAATGCAGTTGGACTTGACCTGGGTGCCAACTATATCAAAGGTCTGGTCAGGAGGCCTGAAGAATGCATGGTTCCTGCTAGGATGACTTTTCTTGAGTGTTAACCAAGCCTGGCTCTTACTACCTGATGTCATTCTAATATATTTCCTTCCTGCTTAAGTTAGCCAGTGCTGGATTATTATACTCACAACCAAGAGCCCTACCTGATGAATGATTTGTTATCTCTCAGGTCTTGCTCTGCCCAGCTAGTACATTGTCAGGGATGTTTCAGAAAATGAGGAATTCAAAAATGCCAAAGATGTTATGTGCTAAATTAGGAATGTAAGAAAGAACCAGTAGCAATCCTTTTGCAGTGACATCTCTTAATCATTAATGGGAAGAAAAATCATCATAGAATAAGATGAATAGATAGAGCTTTTTAGTTTTATTTCACATACATAAAACTAAAGAGGAAAAAGGAATGAAAAAGGGATCTAAAGAAAAGAGAAGGGAGGCCAGCAGAGTAGAGGAAGATGATTGAGGGGGAAGGGAAGAAGGAAAGGAAAGACACCTTACGAGGCAATAAAACCAGCCAAATTACGCTATGTTCATGTATGAATATGTCACAATGAATATTTCTATTTTGTATAATTATAATGCTCCAATAAAAACATTCAAAGGAAAACAAGCAAAAATATGATATATTTAGGGTTAAGAAATCTAAAAAATGATATGATATAAAAATGAATATTGGTATTCCAATGTGAGCAACACATTTCCTTCTGCTTCTCCCATAATCAGGGACACTTATATCAGTTTCATTAAAATAAAAACAAAAACCGCTTTTCCATTTTCAGATTACTTTAGAATGGAAAAAGCCTCCCATGTTCTTCATTCATGCCTAATAATATAACTTAAATTGGTATCTTTTTGGCAAGACCATCCCAATACTGCAGAATCATGATTTTTTACAAAACGTGAAGCTACACATCTTCTTGACTGATGTGCTCTTGTGCATTTGAATTTCCAGCCCTGTGATGCTTTATCATCTTAACCAATCTGTTCTGCTTTGCTATAGATTCTGAGGCCATCGTTAGTTCCAGATTTTACCATCTACTGTTCCTCTAGGTTTACAGTGTTCCAGTGGTTGCTAAACATCAGTGAATTCATCTGAGTTGCTGTCAAATTTGCTATGAAGGGGGACTACATTTTTTTATACAGGTTCTAGAATATTTGGGTAGATAAGCATTAAAACAGCAGCATACACAATTACAAATCCAACCAGGTATCATAACCAAACAAGAGACCATTACAAAGACAGGTCCAGAAGTGCTTCCCTCCCTTATAGCAGGTGAGAGACATGCTTGAGGTGACCCAGTTAAGGCCTGATAAAACAGAGCCGACACTTAAGGAACCAGAGTTGCTGGTTAGTCCTACTGCAAAGCATTCACAAACTGCCCCAGCCTAAGTGGAGTAGATCAGAACTAAGAAAAGACATCTGATCTTCCTTAATATTCATTTTGAAGATATGCAATAAGCAAGCCATCAAGGAAGAAAGCCCCCAAAGTAACCAGGCAACCCAGGAAACAATTCCTCACTAATTGCATAATTTCTCCTTTCATCAAGCTCCCCATCTGGATGCTCCTCATTCTCCCCTTAGAGAGTTCTCCTGTTTTGACCTGGTGTTTGCACTTCCCCACTCTCTTCCATCCATATCCCTTTATCAGGCATATCCCACACTTGATCTTCAGCACTGATTAGCCTCTGTGTGGTTCCATTTGAAACCTTTCAATATTTCCATCTGTGTTAGTCAGTGTTTTATCGCTGTGACAAATACCTGGCAAGAACAACTTAAGGAAGAAAGATTTATTTTTGGCTCATAGTTTCAGAGGTCTAAAGTCATGGCCAGCTGGTTCCAAGGTGGAAACATTATGACAGAAAGGGCTGTCACAGGTAAGGTCCTAGCTTATAGCAGCTAGAAGGCCGAAGGGCAGAGGAGAGATACAGTCCCAAGGGCACACACCCTGTGACCTACTTTCCCCAATGATCCAAACCTGCCTATTGTATCCGCATCCTCAAGTAGTCCACTTGAATTTTAAAGCCATCCAATGAATTAATCCACTGTTGAGATTACAGTCCTCATGATCCAGTCACTACCCAATGTCTCTTCTGGACACTGGTGCTTTGGGGACCAAGCCTTTGAACACATGAGCCTTTGGGAACATTTCAGATCCAAACCATAATACCATCTAAGCCCAGATCCGTGTGGTTGGCCCCCTTTACACTAACTCCCTAGCACTATGTTGAGACAAGAGATATAGGAGAACATGTTGATAAAAATTTTAACATGGAGTTAAACTCTTCTATCTGATCAATATTACCTGCATCCTTGAGATGATAACTAATATTTCTACCTCTCAGTTTGTTTTCTGTAAACTGGGAATGACAGTGTTCCTATCTTATGGGATTTTTATATGGCTTCAATTAAAGTATGCATGTAAAATAAGTTATCAATAAACACCAGTCATGTCTGTTACCTGTTACTGATAATCATAAATCAGGACCCCTGATATGTCTTCCCACAATACTTTAACCCCTCAGAAGAAGTCTTCTTACGGCCTTTCCCAGAGGAAGAAAAGGACATCTGAAAGACTAAGAAGCGTGTTTCCCAATTGTCCACTGTAAAGAATGTTTAGTCAGTCTATAGCAGAGTCAGACTACTTGAATAGTGATAATGTTGGTGGTCCAAGAGACTGTTGGTCAAGGCTTGGGTCAAGATCCACTGTTTTAAAACTTATTATTCTGCCTTTCTCTGAGGCCACATGTTGCAGTGAGTACAGTGTGATAGGTATAATTGTAGGGGAAAGATCATGCAGGCTCTTGCAGGCTAAGGCAATTACTTATCTCTATCCCAAGAACAAGATGCCAACAGTGAAAGATTTAAAGCTGGAGAATGACATGATAAAATTTGTCTTTTCATCACTTCAAGCCAATGTGAAAAATGGATTGTAGGATGCCTCCTACAGAAATGGATGCCTGGCCCCATGGACCAGCATAATGTCAACAGAGATGAAGACAGGGGAGTAGATGCCAGAGATACTTAAGAGATGAAGTCAACAGAACTTGGTTATGGTTGTGTTGGAACTGAGAGAGAAGGAGTGGTCAAGGATGACTTCCAGCTATTTGGATTGAGCAACAAACTAGAAAGTCCTGATGTCTCATGTACTGTAGGAGGGCAAGTTTTGTTTAGTTGTTTTGTGTGGGAGATGGATTATAAGTTATGTTTTGAATGTATTGAACTTTAGATGTCTGGAGACACACCCAGGTGAAGATGGAATGCAGGAAGTTAGTCACAACCAGTCTGGAACAATAGACATAGGTGGAGATAGTGTACTATTTCTTATGGTAAACTACACAACTGCTGATTGTCTGGCAAAATTCACTCTTTTATTCTATTTTGTAGAAGAGTACAATAAATGGTCTTCTCTTTGCATCCAGAGGTGGAGTGTATTTCTCCACCCTTCAAATTAGAGTTAGCCACTTTGGGCAACGGAACTTTAGCAGATGTGACACAAGCAGAGGTTTGAACGTGCTTGCATGCAGAGGCTTGCCCCTTTTTGTTGCCCTTGCAACCCACACATAGTGAGTCCTAGGGAGCCTGCTGAAGGATGAGAACCCAAGTGAAGGTGAGCAAAGCTAACAGCTTGCTTTTCAACTGTCACTCAAGTGTGTGGAACTATCCTGCCTGCTGACCATGACACATGGGCACATTCAACTAAAGCCAGTCGCACTGGGCCAGAACAAAAAATTACCTACCTGACCCAGAGAACTGTGGTTAAATGCAATGTTTGTGATGGGAGCCACTGTTTGGGGGTAATTTTTTCACAGAAAAAGATAACTAATTCAGAGTAATGCAACTCCTGCTTTTAAACTGGACACTTTTTCCAGGCTTCCTTGCAGCTAAATCTGACCTTATACCCATATTCTCACCAAGGAGATATAAAAGAATATGGTGGCTCCTAGGAAATTTTCTTAAAAGTTGGTTTACTCCAAATAATCCAATCAATAAATGGGTTATGGATCTAAAAAGAAACTTCTCACCAGAGGAAGTCCAGAAAGCCCATAAATATATGAGGAAATGCTCTACATCATTAGCTATAAGGGAAATGCAAATCAATACTTCAATGAGATACCACCTCACTCCTGTTAGAGTGGCAAAAATGAAAAAATCGAACAGCAATAGATGCTGGAGGGGCTGTGGGAAAAAAGGAACACTGTCACATTGCTGGTGGGACTGCAAACTGGTTCAGCCACTATGGAAAGCAGTATAGAGAATCCTCAAAAAATAAAGGATGGAACTACCTTATGACCCAGCTATCCCACTCCTGGGTATTTTCCCAAAAGAGTTAGAAACAGCATATTATAGTGATGTGGCTTCATCAATGTTTATAGCAGCTCAATTTACTATAGCTAGATACCAACTCAGATGCCCCTCACTAGACAAGTGGATACAAAAACTTTGGTACATATATACGATGGAATACTACTCGGCCATTAGAGGAGACGATATTATGGCTTTTGAAATCAAATGGATGGAGATGGAAAGAATTATGCTAAGTGGAGTATCCCAATCTCAGAGACTCAAGGGCTCAATGGTTTATCTCATCTGTGGAAGCTAGAGTACATTGGGAAGCTGTATGTTAGATGGTTAAGTTAATAATAACTTCAAATTGTATGATTCTTAATGCAACAGGGAGATGACTCCCTAGGATACTTGGAGGCGTAGAGTGGGGGACAGGATGGGGAGAGGGCTTAGGAAGAACACCTAGGAGAGTGGAGGGTGGGAATTTGGGGGAATCATCTCAGAAGGAGATCTCTGACCTCCACGAGATATCCATTAAATAACTCAGGGGTTCTTCTGGGGGAAACAGCAACATGGGGAACCCAAGCTGGGCATCCATGACATGGCATTAGCCCTGGATAACTAAGTATATATACATTTGTTCTTAAAGTTTGATAATGTTTCCCCTCAATTGTAACTCCATATCCATCTAATAAATAAATATATATATATATATATATACAT
Organism: Aplodontia rufa; assembly: GCA_004027875.1. Lineage (NCBI taxonomy): Eukaryota > Metazoa > Chordata > Mammalia > Rodentia > Aplodontiidae > Aplodontia > Aplodontia rufa. The sequence goes on along the minus strand of PVKS010008956.1, from coordinate 24,781 downwards.
TTTTTTTAAAAAATTGGCTGAGTCAACCTTCTGCTTTATAAAGTCTCTCCCTTTGCCTTCTTTGTCTCCTACTGGAACTGCAGTTGAGATGAGTGAAACTTTAATCATCGTTCTGAACCACAAAAGAAAGACACATTCTAGGCATTCAGCAGTGTGTGTGGTAAGAAGCCTACGGCCCTGAAGACTTCATGGAGAAAAATCCCACACAAGCACCACACTGCCTGTCTCCATACATTCCTGTAAGGAATCATCAACTTCTACCTTGCTGAAGCCACTGTTATTTTGTACCCATTGTACTGACAAATGAACCTTACATCTAAGAGTTATACCCATTGTCAAATTATTAGACACATAAAGCTAGAATGTACTCTGGTGCTTGATCTTCACTTGAGTCTGAGTTTTCCAAATTATTCATTTTTCTTTTTGTGAGTGCCTATCTGTACAATGAACCCATTAGTAGTTTGATCTGGAAATTCTTGCATTATACAGCTCACAGCTGTCATCTGATTAGCTGGGAAGGTCTACATCTGTTTGAAACTCCTCCCATTAAGTGTACAAATATTGTTTTAGACAATCCATGTATATCCTACCTTTTGGTACTTAACTGGAGCACCAACAAATTTTAGTTTCAAATCAGTTGTATTTGCTTCTCCTTGTATTCTGTTTGCAAAATGTTTATGTGGCATGTATCCCATAATGATATATATTGCTGTTACCAGTTAAACAGTGCTTTATTAAATATGATGTACTTTTACACATATTCCCTATAATTTTAGCAATGTTTTTTAAACTGGTTCAAATTTTTAAGTTCTAAAATAAAATTGCTGGATTGTAAGCTATACTTTTAGTGAAATAAGATAAAATTGAATAGAACTGAATAAAATGGAACACAGCAGAAAAAATCTGAGTCAACTGAATGTAGTATGGTTGGTTTTCTATTGTGATTTTCCTGTGTTTGTGTGTCCCTGTGTCTACGCGTAAGCGATTTTTCCTCTACTTCTTTTCCATCTCTCTTATTCACTTGCTATCACCCCTAATTTCCAAGGGGAACCACCATCCCTCACTTCTACTTCATAGAGAGAGATAACCATAGGATTTGGGCAGGAATAAGTAGCATATCACATTCCTTGGGACATAGAATTGGTTCAGGAAGGGTTTAAGTAATGTCTAAGCAAAAGGGTGCATATCTTCCCATGCAGTTCTGAGCGGTGGTAAATGGAGTCTCCTCCTGCTCTTCCCTCTCCATTCCAGGGGCTGTAGAACCTCAGTTGGCTGGTGGAACCACAAACTACCAGCAAGGTACAGCCCATCTGTGCGTGGGGCCAACCCAGAGAAAAGGGCAGCCAAGGCACAGACAGAGCAACTTCATTCCCTGATGCTATAATTTGAGCTTCTGTATCAATCATTGTTTGAAATTTATCAATCCCTGAAAGTTTAGTCATATCCAGCAAAGAAAAAAACTCCCTTTGGTATTCAATCCAACATGCCTGAATTTCTGTCCCATGCACTCAAACATCCTCCCTACCACGTCGTCTCATTGACAGTAGGAGGGTATAATTTATGTATTGGTTTAATAAGGGAAACTGAAGCTTAGTTAAATTCAATAACTCTACCAGTGCTACATGGTAATAGACAAAGATCTTGAATTCAGATCCTCCAGCATTAACAGGCATCTTTTATAGACGAAGCAATGGAGCTTTCATCATGCAAACGTGGAATTGTACTTCTGAAGCAAAGTTTTAGTGTCATCTGTCCTTGTGAAAACAACCCAGGCACCCAGTAAGCAGATGTCTGTCTTTATTTCTTTCCAAGGAGTTTGAAGCCTCTTAATGACATAAGATTTATAGGGGGATTTAGCTGGGATAAGAAACTAACACCTAACTCTTACCATTTTATTTTTTCAGAATTCCTAGAATCTTAGGCATAATCTCCTTACAAACTTCTCTCCTCCCAAGCATTTTCAAATGGCCAATTACTAAAGTCACTACTAACTTTTAAAAAGTGATATATAATTTACATGCGATACAACTTACCTTTTTAAAGTTTACAATTTAGTGTCTTTAATATAATCACATCAATGACCCATATCCAATTCTGGAAGATTTTCATCAGCCCCCCCAAAATAATTCTTATGCCCATTAGTGATCATTTTCCTTTCTTCTCTTCTCCCTCCCCTTGCAATCATGAATCCGCTTTTTGTATCAGGATTTGCCATTCTGAACATTTCATATAAACGGTATCATTCAAACTGTGGCACTCTGAAGCTTGTTTCTTTCACTTAGCATCATGTTTTCAAGATATATCAAGGTGGTAGCATGTCTCAGTGCTTCATTCTCTGTATAGACAAATATCATTCCATTGTATGGATATACCACATTTTGTTTATTCATTTGTCACTTGATGGAAATTTGGGTTGTTTTCACTTGGGGACAGCTGCTATGAACATTCATGTACAAGTATTGTGTGAAAATCAATTTTCAATTCTTTCATACGTACAAGTGGAATTCTTAGATCAAATAGTAAGAGTTCAACATTTTGAGAGATTGTCACACTTTTTTCCTAAGTTGTCAGTACCCTTATACATTCCCGCACACATTTTCTTGTTCTAGTTATTGTAGTGAGTATATGTTAGTGTCTCTCACTTGGTGTGGTTTTGCATTTCACTAATGATTACCGATGCCAAAGTTTCTGCCTATGCTCATTGGGCACTAGTGTACCTTCTCGGAAGGAATGTCAACTCAACTTTTGCCCATTTTTAAATTATTTATCTTTTTGTTATTGGATTATAAAAGCTGCTTCTAGAATTCTTACATATTCTAAACACTAGACCATTATCATGAACGTAATTTGTAAATATTTTCTCCCATTCTGTAGGTTGTCTTTTTACTTGTTTCATAATGTCCCTTGAAGTATAGAAGTTTTCAATTTTTGATGATGTCCATTTGTTTGGGTCTTTATTTGCTAGGCTTTTGGAGCCACACACATTAAATTATTGCCTAATTCAATGTCACAAAGACATTTCTAAATTTTTTCCAAGAGTTATATAGTTCTGCTTCTTATATTTAGGACTTTGGTTATTTTTAATTAATGTTTGTATACTGTGTGAGACAGACACCCAAATTCAATCTTTCGTATGTGGATATTCAATGGTTCTAGCATCATTTGTTGAACAGTATATCTTTTCCCATACCATGAAGTTTTATTGAGCACCTGCCATATGCTGGCACTCTCCTAGGTTCTGGGGATACCATGCTGAATACCACAGGCAAAGTTTCCTCCTTCCTGGTGCTTAGATCACAAGTGGCTTTTATCTAGGGACAGATAAAAGACAGCACTGTTGTAAAATGAAGCAGAGGAAAGAGTGAGGCAAGGGGGTGCTGGGAAAAAGTTGCCTTTTTCTATGGCACAGTCTGAGAAATTCTCACTGATAAGATGATATTGTTAACTAGAAATTAAGTTAATTCTTGCCACAACATTAAGTGGAAGGCACTACACTGTCTTTACTGCACAGATGAGGAAACAAAGGTACACTTGAGCAGCCCACACCAAGTAACCCACCACTCTGCTGTGCTGCATTGAGGACTGATATGAGGAGGTCATTTCAGTGAGTAGACCAAGCATGTATCTCCTTTAAGTGGGTTAAAAATCAGCATGACTCCTTTAACAAAAAAATATAATGCACAACTTTGCCAACAGCTTACGAGGAAACACACGTTCTACTGTGGTGGCAGTTGCTGCTGACTGAAGCTGCACCCACAGCCCCTCTTCAGTGCCCACCTGCCAGCTTTCCCTCCCAAGCCCTGACCCTTGTCCTAGTGCCTGCCTTGGATGCACTGCTCTGCCCACACAAGGCCTCCACACAGGGATATTCAGCCAGGTCAGAAATTCCTTACGTTAGAAAGAGATCTAAATTGTGCTCCAAAAACGACACTCATTACTGCTTTGGAGGCTGCGTTAATTCATCCATGCAGCTCAAGTTAATCACTCAGAAATTCCAAAGGCATTGTCAAATTACACTTTCTACCAGGCACCGTAACAGACTCCAAGATGAAAGCTAAGAGATTACCCAGTCTTGGCCATACACAAACTCTCCAGTGCTGTTTTTTAAGTAGGAAAGTCATTGGCTTCAGGCCTGGCCATATGTGTGATGTTTAGCCTTTTTTTTTTTTTTTTTGTACTGGGGATTGAATCCAGGGGTGCTTAACCACTAAGCCAAATTCCTAGTCCTTTTTATTTTTAGTTTTAATACAGGGTTTCCTTAAGTTGCTTACAGCCTTGCTAAATTGCAGAGGCTGGCCTCAAACTTTGCAATTCTTCTGCCTTAGTAATTCAAGTTGCAGAAATGACAGGTGTGTACCATCATTTCAGCTTGTTCTTTCATTAATTCCAAAATTTATCAAATGTCTTTTCATCTCTGAGGTGCTATGTCTTTAGCACGCTCAACCGTAAACCTCCTTGTCTTCAGGGAACATAAATCCCTACATCATGATCAAGTTGTTTTCATTCCAGGGATGCAAGGATGGCTCAATACATGCAAATCAATAAACATAATACAGCACATAAACAGAATTAAAAATAACAAGATCATCTCAATAGATGCAGAAAAAAGATATACTAAACTTCAAAAAACCTTCATGATAAAGTCTCTGCGTAAATTGGGAATAGAAGATTAAACTCCAAAATAATAAGAGCTACATGTGATAAACGCATAGCCAACACCATCCTGAATGGGTAAAACTGAAAGCATTTCCTCTAAGATGAGAAAGAAGACAAAGAATAATTACTCAATACAGCAGTAGGGATTTTTAGACAGACCAATAAAGCAAAAGAAAAAATAAAAGACACACAAATGTGGAAGGGGGAATTATCCTTATGTGCTGATGATTTATTTCTATATATGGGGAAAACTTAAAGATTCAGTCAAAAACCATTAGAACTAATGGGCAAATTAAGTAAAATAATAGGATACAAAGTCAACATACAAAAAATAATAGCTTCTCTTTTACCAATAATGAACCTGCTGAGAAGGAAATCAGGAAACTAATCCCATTCACAATATTCACTAAAAAAAAATGCAATGCCAAGGAATAAATCTAACTAAAGTTGTGCAAAACCTCTATGATGACAATCACAAAATGCCGAAGGAAGAAACTGAGGAGCACACTAAGAGGCGAAAGACTTCTCACGTTCATGGATTGGGAGAATGAATCCTGTTAAAATGTCCATATTTCAACAAGTAATGTACAGAGTCATTTCAATTCCCACCAAAATACCAATGACATTCCTCACACATATAGAGAAAACAGTCCCAAAATTCATATGGAAGCACAAAAGGACACCAAATAGCCAAAGTAATCTTGAGTAAAAGAAGAGTAAAGCTGGAGGCATCACAATACCTGATTTCAAGGAATACTATATAGGGTCACGGTAACAAAAACAGCATGGTATTAGCATTTAAAAAAAATTCATAGACCAATGGGAACAGAGAACCAAAAAGTAAATCCGTGCATCTGCTGTCAACTGATTCTTAACAAAGATAACAAAAACATACATTGGAGAAAAAACAGCCTCTTCAACAAATGGTGGTGGGAAAACTGGATATCAACGTGTAGAAAGTAGACATTTGACCCCTATGTCTCACCCTGTACAAAAGTCAACTCAAAAAGGATCAAAAAGCTTCATATAAGGCCTGAACCTATTAGACAAAAACAAAAACCTCCTCAGGATATTAGCACAAGCAATGATTTCTTGAATTGGATCCCAGAAGTATAGGAAATGAAGGTAAGAATTGAAAAACAGGATTACATCAAATTTAAAAGCTTCTGCACAGCAAAGGAAATAACAGAATAAAGAAACAATCTACAGAATGGGGAAAAAAAAAACCTTTTCCAGCTGTTTGTGTGACGGAGGATTAATATGCATACTATATAAAGAATTCAAAAAATTTAAGAAGACAAAAACAAATAATCCATTTTCAAAATAGGCAAAGGATCTGAATAGGCATTTCTCCAAAGGAGAAATACAAATAAATTATTGTAGTAAGTATATGCTCAATATCTTTTAGCCATCAGAGAAATGCAAATTGAAACTGCAATGTAATTCCATCTCACCCCAGTTAGGATGACTACTTTCAATAATAATAATAATATATTACCATTAATAATAATAACAACAACAAATGCTAAAGAAGATGAAGGGAAAAAAGAATAGTTATACACTGTTGATAGGAATGTAAATTGCTATAACCAGTATAGAAAAGATTATGGAAGTTCCTAAAAAAAATTAAAAATAGAATTACCATATGATCCAGCTATCCCTCTGGTGGGTATATATCTGAAGGTAATAAAGTCAATACACACACACACACACACAATGGAATATTACAAAGTCATAAAAAATAATGAAATATAGTCATTTGCAGGAAAATACATGGAACTAGAAGGCATCATGTTAAAGTATCATATGTTTTTCTTTCATATGTGAGAAATAAAGGGAAAAGCGGGATAATTAAAAGTAGAAGAGGGACTATTAGCAACTAGAAAATGGACCAGTAGAAGAGGAAGACTGAGGACATGAAGAGAGAGTAGAAGGGTGGGTAGACTTAATTAACAATGTGTGCATGTTTGGAAATATCACAGTGAATTTCATTAATTTTTACGATTAATATGTGTTAATAGGTATAATTTAAAATTATCAGAGACCACAACAGTTTATTCTTCTTATTAGATAAGGAAATTGAATTTTACAGGAGAGAGAGAGGCACTAACAGAGTAGATCATAAAACCAGGATTGGAAACTCACCTCCAGAGCCCAGGGCTTTCTGCAGCTTCCCCAACTACTCCTTAGCTTGAGGGTTTGACACCTGCCTAAATACAGATATCCCTGGGAAGAGGGCTTCATCAGATATTTATCCTTAATGGGACTGATGTTGAGAAGCAGAGTCTGTAAGCATTTTCAGTGCCTGAAAAAAAGAAAAAGGCCCTGTCTACCTCTTGCTCAAACTGGTTGTGCGGGAGGACTACCCACATCAGAGCTCCAGTCCAAATGTGGGCACTGTTTTGGTCTAAGTTAAGCACAGAAGAGAGCTCTAAGGCACCTTATAGAGCCTGTCATCAGGGGCAAAGATTTAAAAGACTTTCCAGGGGTCATACCACTAATTAGTGACAAAGGATGGCTTAGATGCAGGCCTTCTCATCCTGGGAAAACATTTTGTCTTCACACCTATTCAGCCGTTGTTTGGAGTCCCCTTCCTAGGTGTCTGAATAGTCACTGTCTCACTTGTGGCTTCGGAGACCATGCTTTCCTCCACGTGAACCTCTGAAGGTAGCCACGTGTGTTCTTAACAAGGAACTAGATGAAAGAAGCCTACCTAAGCCTGGTCACCCTGTGTTTCATTGATTTTTGTCTCCCAATTTAATTACATTGCAGGAAACATCTGGCTAAGACGTGACTACTTACAATATCCACATTAATAACAGGATCAGGGAGCTTGCCACTCATTTTCCTGTTTGATTCTACTTTTCCTTCTAGAATAATATCACCCTTCCTGTCTCATTTGTAATGTGATAGCAAAATTAGTGATAAGGTTTAATTGTCTCTGGAAGAAAAGCTTTTTTAAAAGTATTCTGTAATATGCAACATATTTAGAGCTTACGATAAGCAATTTCTCTCAGGAGGAAGTTTTTCAAGGAAAAAAAGTGAGTCTAAAAGTAATTTCAGCGGCAAAGTGGATTAAATATCCCCCATATTAGTCACAGAGCATTAGATGGAATTGAATTGACTGAGCAGAGGTCAAAGAGTGGCTGAAGTTTTTAGCCCACCAGAGGAGCAATAAAATCCAACCATACTTAAAATCATTAACTTTAAACCCTTTGATATGAGATCCAAAACCTCACTGCTCATTCCAGGAACTTCCAAACGCTATGCCTGGTAAAAAGAATAAATCCCTTCAAGAGATCTACACTTCATGAAAGACTTTAAGGAGGGTAGCAGGCAATGGAAAGTAAGTGGAGTTTATAGGTTCCTCCAAAGAATATGTACTTCTATAAGGTTTATCAAACAAGCAAACCTCTGCTGCACCTTCCAGAACACTCTCAGGCCAATTTGTTCCAACTGAATGTGTTATGTGAACAACTTTGTGTCTGAGATAACAGGTAGACCTCCTGACTGTGAACTTTCTCCAGTCCTTTTTCTAGCCTGCTCCTCTTTGCCACCACCTGGGAGTCCTGGACCCTTACCCCCAAGGGATGCTGGCTTCAAGGCTATTTGGATGTGTTGTGTTGTTTTGTTTTTGTCAAACTGAGCTACACGTAACTTAAAAAGACACTGTGTGTGGAAAAATCTTAAGAGCTGTGTTGCTCTTGTGGAGTCGAGAAAAGAAGCATGAAGTAAATATCTGAATTCAGCAGCTGACCGGCAGAGACAACTGGAACTTGAAGCAAGAGCTAGCAAATAATCAAACACACTGGAGAAAGGGTCTCCCTTTGCAAAACCCATTCCTAACTTGGAGGCCATGAAGATCAATGCACCTTTCCTTATCATTAACCACTCACCTGCTCCTTCCTCCGTTGCTGCTAAATGCGCTAAGTTCTGTATCCATCAGTAAACAAAGTCAGCTTTTAATATCAATTCAGGCTATAAACAGTGAAGCTGTAAACAATGAGATGTTCTCTTTAGTGGTGGTTTGAGAATGAAGGCAGCACTGATTTCAGGAGAGCACTGTACTTTTCACAAGTACAATTGTACTTGTGAGTACATATGTTTGCTTCTGAGAAGGCAGGCAATAGAATTTCCTGGGTGCTCAAACTAATGTAGATTTGAAATAATATCGTAGAAAAAGTTGTGTTCAATAAAAACAAAGGTGCATACATGTGTGAGATGAAAACCGTAGCATTTGAAAGGACCGTGTGGAATATTTTACCGAGCAGTGAGTTTTGACTACATAAGGAGACAGTCACTAAACAGGGAAGAGTTAGTCCGGGGGCAACACATCCCTCTGTGGATTCAGCTGTTCTTGGATGGGCCAAATGGGTCCACTAGGCCTTGATGGGGAGCAGAAGCATAAACATCCACAAAGTTGCTCTGCCACATGAGAAACCATAGCATCAAAATTTCAGCGAAAGACATTTACAATGGAGAGACAGAGAAACAGATGAGAGTGCGTGTGTGAAGGGGACCCAGAGCTTAGGAGCCACACATTGCCTGCATGAGCTTACACAAATGGCTCAAGTTTCTCTGGCCTCATTTTACTCATCTGCTAGATGGGGATCATAGTAGCTGTTCTAATCTACTATGGTTACTATAAAGATTCAATGAACCGAAAACAATACCTATAAAGTATGAAACACTTAAGTATTTGCTTTAATTATTTCCTTTTGAGAAATCAGTACTGGATGCACATGGTACAAATTTTTAAAATTACAAACCAGTCAATACTGAAAAGTACGTTGGCCTTCCATTGTCATCCCTTGGTCCCCCTCTTCTTTTACTTTAGACAGCATAATATATATTTCACGGTGCAATGCTCGGCACATCACTCTGCACTTTATTTCTCTTGGTGTATTCTGAAGACAGTTCCACATCAGACCTCAGAAAGATGCTCTTCTCATTTCAATGATCAATGCGTGATGTTCCACTACATTTCGTTGCCATGGTTGAGCAAGCAGTTCCCTATTGATGCACACGTAGGTTGCTCACAGTCTTTGCTACCATAAACTAAACCCCGGTGTACACCTGCAAACAGACATCTTTGCACGCGTTGTGTTTGCATCTGTAGGAAAGGTGCCCACAAGTACAACTATGGGGTCAAAAGATATGTATATGCTTAAACTTGACAAAATCATCCAGTTGTCCAAAAAATGTTCTTGGGATGTGAATGGACTTTGTCTGCTTAAATTATATTACAAATGGAAGATGTTATTTCATATGAGAGTTTTTAAAGGAAAGAATCTGTCCTGTATCACCTGATGCAAGATGCCTTATAACTTTCAAATATTGCTTGCAATCACTTTTATGAAGTCATTGTCTCCAAAATTATGCAACTATTAAGTTCCCGCAACCTAGGTATGTATGGCAGATCAAGTATTTGTACACTTTAGCTGATTGCATTACAAAAGTAGACTTGGGGATTGGAACTCAACATAGAAAATATTTTTCCATCCCTCTCATTTCACAGATGAAAAAATGAAGGATGTCTAGCTTAGGTGAAAAACCTGTGGTTTCATGAGGCATGGATGGCAGCGATTTGGAGGATCTTCATTCAGGTCAGACCTCTATCTTTATGTTTGACTGCCTCCTCCCAGCTTTGGAATCTTGGAACTCCATGAAACCAGAAAACAAGAAGCAAATTTAAACTTAAGAGTCATTTTAAAAGGCTTAAAATTGGATCAAAGGGATAGCTGTAGTGGGAAAAAGACTGCATTTCATGTGTCTATTTAACTGGCAAGCTAATGAACTAAACAAAGTCCAACATAAATTATGCCTACTGGTGATATACAGCATGTCATAAGTTGTATACCAGCACTTCCATAGATTTTCTCTGATGAGGTAATACAAAAATATCTTTGCATGTATTTGATATTTTTAAACATAGTGTGTCATTGCCAGAAAGGTTGTACTGTGCAGCTTTCTAATGAAAGATTTCTCTTGAGCAAAAGTTGGTAAAATGAATATAATAAGACTTTTACATAAGCTAAGGTTTGTTTCATAGCTAACAATGGATTATTCGCCTCAGTTTAGAAATTCTCCCTCAAAATCTGACTCCCTTTGAGGTGCAGTTTCTCAAAAAACAGTCAGCAGCTGTCACATGTTTGCACAGCACCATTTCAATGTGGTACATAAAACAGGGCAGACTGAGTATTCAATATAAGTCAAGAAACTGGCATTTAGTATTCACATTATAAACATAACATTATGACATACAATAGCATTACTCTATTATAGATAGAAACTTCTACTAAAAATTAGGTGAGCTTGGGCTGGAGCGATGGCTCGGCAGTTACGGCACTTGCCCAGCATGCACAACTACACAGGTTCAAATCCCAGCATTCATGTGCACAACTAAGTGTCAGAGCAATGAAAGTCATGTGAAAAACTCCATAAAAATTGATTCTCTTTGTGTGTGTGTGTCTGTCTGTCTGTCTGTCTGTCCTTCTCTCTTTAAAAAAATTAGATTAGCTTATATAACATAAATTTGTATCTGATGAAAGACAAGACATGATCAGATACTCCTCAGCATACTTTAAGGAAGGCTTAAGAATGAACAATGTTTAATAGATACTAAATATGACTAGCATAATGAGACAGCAGCATTTAGTCTCTGATGATGCAGAATTCCTTGTAGAACATCTTTTATTTACCCCATACACAAAACACCAAAGTTAAAAGTTGACATGTTACTCAAATAAAATTAGCTCTGCTACAGATCCCAAGCCATGTACATGGAGTGACTAATTATCTCCCTGTTTGTTTGGCTGGTATCATTAGAGTACATCTCATTTTACTGTTTTTATATGTGCTTTTACATGTTTCTCCAATTTGATATTATCTGTTACAAACAGTGAGCTACTTATGGGCTGATTCCACAGCATTTTCTAACAAGCCCAGGCGGGCACTTAATGAGCCTATTACAAGGGTTTCAGGGAAGAGAGGGGAGAAGAGGCTTTTGTGAGCTCCTTTTTGCCTTTCCCCTTTTGAGTTTATATGGTGCATAAAGCAATTGAAAGGAGAGTTTAAATGAGCTTTTCCTGGTGCACACACCTTGAATATAGCTCGTGTATTTTGTTTAGAAAGAGAGAGAGTGGATTGGAGGGAACCAGGAGTTCTCCAGAGAGCATCCATTGGGGGTAGCTTTGACAGATCCCAAAGCTCCAAATGGGTTCATCAAAAGTTCTGGAAAGATAAACTTTGCCCTCATACCAGATTTAACTTGGACAGATAGCTATTTTCCAGACTCTGGCATCATCCTGAATCTTTAAGAATAGAATCTAGCCCTATAAATAGGATTGGATATGAATGATTAGATCAGATCAGATGGGATGAGATTGGATTGGATTAGATTATGGTCATCTTGTTAGTGGAAGTTCCTAAGAATTAAGTTCAGATCAATAATCTAATTCCACCTCTGCCATTTACCAGCTCGGTGACCTTGAGCAAGTTACTTTCTAAGCCTATGCTTCAGTTTCTTCATCTGTAAAATGGGCGTGATGGCTATTCCTCCCTTCCTTTCAAGAACTCCATGTTGCATGTTAGTTACTTGCTTTGGATCAGTTTCTGGTTATTTGTAGCTATTTCCAGTACCTAGTGAAGGCTCCCTGGATGTAGCATGTGTTTATTCTACACACAGCCTACCAAAGAGCCTGGTAAATTAAATAGTAGATATCCAAATACATACCAAAGAAAATTTCTAAGCATAATTGGTTTTTTAAAATGTTTTAGCACAAAATAGTAGGCATTGTTAGTTCTGGATGCCTAACAATTATTAAAACTTTATTTTGTTATTTCCCTGTTAATTTTGATAGTACAGGCCTTTGAATTTTTTACTTTCTCTGCCTCAGGGAGATTTGTACAATCAAAAGTAGATGTTTAAAGATTCTTTCTGTATTTTGTTAAAATATTTAACATAGGGCTTCAAGCAGATTTTCATGTGTGTGTGTGCATGTGTGTGTGTGTGTGTGTGTATGTGTGTATGTGTGAGAGAGAGAGAGAGATTTGAGTTGAAATGGCTTTAGACATTCGATTACTCTCCACTTCACTAAAGTCTGACCTCTCCCTTCTCTTATACTCCTAACTCATTTAATTCATTTATTTACCTGTTTATTTATTATTCACCTGTTTGTCCCTGTAGGAGTTAGAGACAGCAATCCTGGAAATTCATGAACATATTGTGTTGCATATTATGGAAAGAAAAGGAAGACAGGAATACAGTATAGAAAAGGTATGAGCAGTCTTCCTGATCTGAAAGAGGTCAAAGATTGTCAGATGAAACTCTGGCAGCAGGATCTCAGAGGGGAGACCCTGCAAGGAGTTCCCAACCTCACTCACGATTTACACATACCCACACCTGATATAAAAACCACAGAGCCACTGAACTGAGTGACTCTGGCAGAGCTGGTGGATGTGACAACATTCAGGTCTGATCTGATGAACTATGTTGGACAACCAAAAGGGCCTTCCCAATGCTGTCAAATATCAGGACCTTGGGCAACTGTGAAAATGGAGAGGAAGTTGGAAAGAGAACTTATGACTTATTTCCTGGCCACCAGAATGGCTTCTGGATCAGATTAAATTAGCAAAAAGAAAAGGAATGAGACCTTTTCACAATTTGTGAATTGTACATCATAGACCATTCCATCAATTTGCTTTTTATTATGATCTGGTTTTTTTTATTTAAAGTCAGTTTAAGTAGACTAGTTTTATATTTAAAAAAATAATGATATGTTCTATACTGTGACTTCCAAAAGTCTACAATCTCTTTATTTTTTTATTAAGGAGTTTATTTGTTGTACAATCATAAATGTATAAAGTAACAATATGATATACACTTGATCTTGAATCATAATTACCCCCTCATTGCCCACACCCCAGTCTCTAGATTCTTCTATATTACACCCCATAAGAGATACAAATGTTTATATACATATATACATATATATATACTTATGATTGTGATTTTTTCAGAATAAAATTATTGCATAAGTATTATTTGACTTCTGCGTGGAGGGTAAAGAGTATGCTACATTGTTGATTGTCTCCCTAAATCCCCCTCTATCTTCCCACCCTCTTCCAAACCCCACTTCTCCCCCCAACCAAATACATGTCTATGATTCCCCTAAATTATGTGTTCCTATGCCTTTAGTGGGTCTAATACATGAGTTTGACTACCATTCACCCAAGTCTGGGTTTTACTCTAGCCTCCACAAACGAGAGGAAAACATTCAACCCTTGGCTCTCTGGGTTTGGCCTACTTCGCTCAGCATGATTTCTTCCATTGCCATCCATTTACCATCAAAGGCTGTGAAATTCTTGTTTTTAATAGCTAAGCAGAACTCCAATGTGTTTGTGTGTGTGTGTGCATGTGTGTGTGTGTGTGTGTGTGTATACCAGAACTTTTGGATCCATTCATCCAGTGAGGGACATCTGTGTTGATTCCTTAATTTAGCTATTGCAAATTGAGCTGCTATGAACATGGATTTTGCTGTGCCACTGTAATGTGCTAATTCTAATTCCTCTGGGAAAATGCCCAGAAGAGGGATAGCTGGGTCATGTACTGGATCCAACCCTGTCTGCTGTTGCACTAACAGTGTGCTGGTGTTCCTATCTCCCCAAAACCCCTCCAGCATTTGTTATTGTTTGTATTCTTCATCTTTGCCAGTCTGACTAGAGTGAGGTGAAATCTTAAAGTAGTTTTGATTTGCATTTCTCTGATTACTAGTGATTTAGAACACCTTTTTCATATATTCATTGGCTTATTCAATAAATCAATAGCTTTCCTATATGCTAACTTCTCAACAGAGGAGTATGATCTGTTTTCATGCTGGATTAAAGAAAATAAATGACACATTTGTATGGAAGAATGTTGTAATTAGGCTATTGCTTCAAATATAAGTGTGTATGTGTCAGAGACTACTTCATAAAAACCTTGAACTTCAGAAATGCAAAGGTTCTCTCTGTTTATAAGTGCTACTTTATGGCCCAGCTGAGCAGTGGCCTTATTTAAGTAAAAATACAAAACCAAAAACGTACATATTTTTCAGAGGACATGCATTCTCTTGTTGACTGCAAATCCGACCTCATGCAGCTCTTGTACCAGCCATGAGACCATTTGAGTTTCAGATTCGGGGTGCAGAGGATAAAGTGACAACACTTTCAGACCTCCAAACTCCCTGTACATCTTCATCCCATCTCACTGATTTGGATTTAACATGAATCTAAAGATAGTCTATTTCCCCTCCTCTGAATGGAGCAGATGAGATTTACTAAAAAGAGGAAGGGGCTTCAGAAAGTAGCTTGCAGCTGCCACTTGTTTGCCAGCCCATTGTCTGCTGTAGATTTCAGACAACAAAATACTTCTAATTTGGTCTTTAAATTTTTGTTGTTCTTGTTCTGTCTTCTGTCTTCCTTCTTCTCCATTCTTCCCTTCTACCCTTCCTCCATTCCTTCATTCCTTTTCTTACCTGAAAAAAGAAATACTTGAAGCTATTTGACAGTAGGTTGCAAATGACCGTCTGTTACAAACCAAAAATTTGTTCTTTTAGCACAATTGCTGAAAAGGTATCAGTATGTGTTTTCTGTATTCAATTACATCACCACCACTTTTAGAAGAAACTGTGATCCTGTCTTCCCTTCCTAGTAGAAAAGATTTGACCACTCACAGCACAAATTCATCTCCAGTCTTGATCTCCAGAGCAAATAGAGGAATCCGTTCCCATGTTCATTAAGGCCTTTGGCCTGTCCATGTAGAAGTCCTGCAAGGATGAAAACATCCTAATTACTTAAGTGATTTAATTTCAATGATGGAATAGGTTACCCTTAGATATCAGACCAGATTCAAGTGAGATTTGTTTTACCTCATGATGTATGAATTGTTCATGATCCGCCTCTTTCTACAAGCTTTTATTTATTTTTTTACTAGTTGAAAGTATTTTTAAATAATCTTGAAAATTAAGAAATCATCAAAAAATCATAAAAGTGAGAAGGATATTATGGTTCTTATGCTTAAGCAAATATACAGTCTCAGAAAACAGACTTGAAGATGTGATGGATTTACGTTCTGAAAGACCATTGATTTGATTTCTTTTTCTTCTGGCCCAAACTCCTTACATAAAATATCTTCTTCCAACCATTTAAGGTTTAGTTTGGGAAGTATTGTAGAAAGTTGATCCCAGGTTCTGTGATATGGCTAAGGAAAGACATCATTTTAAATGTTTGGAGTCAGGAAAATTATCAAGTATTGCCAATGTGTTAATATTGTTATGTGTAGAAACTTTCTCTTCCTGAAAAGAAAAGCATCTTTAAGATGTATGAAGTCCTATATTAAAAGTATCTTCTTGTTTTCTGTTGTATAAGCTTATTAAACACAGATTAATCTCTCAGGACAAAGACATAAGGATCTGCTGCCTCAATTCCAAACATAGGAACTCCAAATCTGTCCCCCAGAATCTCTTGTAATAGATTTTATGGAAATGTGGAGACATTCAAAAGGTGCTAATACGAGCTTCATTGGTTTGACATTGTGAATAGAAATCAATAGAAACAAGACATCTCTTTCTCTAATTGGGACACAGAATTCTATGTGGTTTGATTTTTGCTGACACCAATTGCCAAAGTACAACTCTGGAATTGACTCATACCTACTCTCATTTTAGCTTCCTGTTCCCACCCCTATAATTCTGTTCTGGGGCAAAATCATGGTCTTTTCTAATTGTTCCCACAGTTACTTAATTACTAGAGTAATTGGTCACTTGTATAGTCACAATCAGAAGCAAATATGTGATTTCCACTGCCAACCACAGGTGTTATTTTTTTTTAGCAGTATTTCCACCTGAAATTAGAAATTGCCACCAGAAGAATTACAGGTGCAAAAAAGAGTCTAAATTCTGGGATGAATCAATTTCTCTTTTTGATAAAGGGAACTAGCAATTGAGAGAAAAGAAATAATGAGTATTGTCTATGTGAACTTAAGGAATTCCTGCAGAAAATTATGAAAGGCATTGGGGATGTGACATAGAAGGTAAAGAAAGGGAGATATAGAGGAGGAAAGAAGCAAGCAGGAGACAGAGAATCAACAGTCTGGAGAAAAATAATACTGCCTTATCAAAATGTGCATGCTACCTTATCAAAGTAAGCCGGACTTCTATCATTTAAATCAAAAGTGCAAGAATGTGGCTCCGTTGATCAATTTCTTTTCACAGATAACAGAAGAGGAGAATGCCTAACACTCTAGTACATTTTTCGTGATTAAAAATTACCACCTTCATGCATGAAGGCTTTTTTCCCCCCTAAAGATGTCGTGGGGCCTGGGGAACCACTTAAAGTTCCATGCCATGCTTACCCAAGAAACACAAAGTGTTGGTGAAGTATAAACAGAGAGCGCTTTTTCTTTGACCCACTCTGCAGTGTGATGGGGTAGTGTTGTTAGTTTATGTGAGAGAAAATAGCATAGGCTTTCTGAAAAAAAAAGTGGAATTGGATTAAAGGCCTTTGTGCGCGCCTCAATGCTGAGGGGAATTAGCAGGAGTTGTAGGCACTTAAAGGGGCCCTCATGCCGAAGCTTATCCCAGATTTTGCACAATAAACATTTGAATATCAACAGTGTTTTGCAACTTGCAGCACTAATGTATAAACTTCTCTCTTTTGAAACTCCCAAATCCTTCCAAATGTCTGTAACACCCGCTACATAAACACATAGGAGCAAGAGTAGAAAACACCTAGTCAATGATGTAACTCTGCTTTTAAAAAGATCTTTCTCCTTTACTATCTCCAGGATCTAGAATGTTTTATAATAGCATGCTGGTTTAAGGATTTTAGATGCTCTATTTAATTTTAATCATTCAACTTTCTTTCAGGCTTTGCATTCTGATATGGGGGAGGGGAGCATCCCAGGAAGGGACAAGGATGTGCAATTGAGTTTCAGAACTGTTTTGACCAAGATTTTTGATGTTGTTTTTTTTAACCATCAGAGTCCTAAAGGAAATTTTGTTTTAGAAAGAATACTTATGTAGGTCTCGGAAAGAAATCTACCTTTGGAAGAAAAGAACTGCTTTGCCTATTCAGGCCTGCTGACTACCTCGTGGGGAATCCACATATGCAAACCAGTTCCCACCCAGAAAACTAATCTGATGCCCATTCCTCCTGACTGGAGAGTAGGCTGATTTTGTAGCACCGGCATCCAACATCAGACATTTATTTGATGTTCCTGACATTAAGCAAGTTCTAGTTCCCTTTTTAAGAATTCCAAGCTCCCCAAAGATAAAGTGTCACAAAACCTATGGGGACAAGAAAAAAAAGGATTAATTTCACTCTTCCAAAACTGATCAGGAGGCAGACATCATATTTTGTTTTCTGCGAACACGATATTTGCTTTTGATTGCTGTTCGAGCAGCATTTCTCCATTCAGCTCTTTGTGTGATCGGTGCCATGTGTGTCACTTTATAAGGTTTGATGCTCTTAATTTCATACTAACACAAACACTTGCAATGCAAGCACATTTTTCATCAAAATCTACATCAGCAGTTTAAGGAACTTAATAAATAAACAGATCCCCTTCTTCCTTTCCAGCATGAATTATCTAGAGAGGATTCTCAGCAACTCAGCCTGGTGGTAATATATTCCATCTAATTGAGTAGTTTGCAGGAAAATATATCTACAGTGACCCAACAGAGTAGTAAAACACTTGTTTGAAATTATTTTTTGTCACTGTGCTCATTTCATGCCTGAAAAGACGGTGGTAAAAATCTCATTGCACTGGGGGCTGGCTGGGGAGGGTGGAGGGAATGAAGACATAACTGTCCTGTCCAGCTCTGAGGCATGTTGAAGCAGTTTGCCTATTGAATTTGATACAATGATGTATAGATGAATAAAGTTATCTCCGGTTCTGAATAGGATGGTGTCAGTGGGAGGGTAAGAAGGGGGGAACTTGGAATCTGAAAAGAATTCTTTTTTTTTTTTTCTTTTTCTTAGGAAAAAAAAAGAACTTGAAGGTCAGGGTCCAGCTGCCAGGCAAGAGTAGAACACAGCAAAATGCTGGACAGGCCTAAATAAAGACAACTATAGACACCCAGACACACATATTGCAAAAGTTGCTTGCTTCAAGTAACTAATGTATTAACATATATTTCTATAGGCAAAGAACTATTTTTTTTTCCTTTAGCTGCCTTAGACTCTGAGGAAAACATAGGAACATCAAGAGCATCTGTAAAAATTACAGCTTTAATGAAACAGATGAAACAGGCCATCAAAGGTAGGAGAAAAGAAGAAATTCTAATGATTATGGCTTAATTCTAATAGATTATAATTATTATGATTGGTATGAACCAGTTTCTGACTGACATTCCATTTTCCCCCATTTAAGCTTTCATTTAAAAAGGGGGGAGCAGTGGGTGGTGGGGTGGGGGGGACTAACAGCCACTAATCATTCTGCAGGATTTGCTGCTTAACTCAATACAAGGCCTTTAATCAAATAGAGTAAAGAGATAAAACCTTTAAATGTGAATCATCACACAGATCCACACTTCTCCTCATCCTGTTCTTTTTTAGAATGGTTTGGAAAAGTTAACATTTTGATTTCTAATCATTCTAGTTGTGTGATACAAAGGGATGGAGTGAAGAGTTTGCGGGTGGTCCGATGGATTATAACTGAAAGGTTGGGGTGTTTATTATAAATCAACTTGATCTTCTAATAAATGTGTGTTATCTGTCCTTGGTGCTGCGATTGCTTTTATGTTTTTATTCTCATGTGCTGGTATTTTCCTAGAGGCATAATGACTGTTACACACTTATTTTGATCAGATGCTGTTCCTCTGTACTCTGATAAGATTTTTAGAAGACAGGCAGATTGAGAAAAGGATAGTGAAGATAGGATAGGGAAGGTACAGCCTAAAAGGTCTGAAATATTGGTCCTCCTTGTCATGCTATAGCAGTTTCTTTCCGTGGAGATATGTCTGCAGAAAGTAAGCTCAAAAATCAGAAGTTGAGATGATAGACAGATACTCACTCAGACTTCCCTTTTAAGGTATTTTAGAAAAATCTCCCACCAACATGAAGGTTGGACACTTGATACATGAACGTTTTATTTCTTTGAACTTGCACAGTAGGGAATTGGTTGACTATGGTGAGGCCAAATTATAAAAAGACAAAAAAAAGAATCAAAAAAACTCTTATTTCTTTATATTTTGGCCTCAGAATTTTGTAAGTCCATAGTAGAACTCTGAATTTACAGTTGTAAATATTGACATTTTAAGGGATACTTGCATTGAAATTAAATTTCACTCAATATTTGCATACAGGCAAAAGTATCTTACAAATTGAAAAATAGCTAACTTTGATGCAAAATCCATGAATACGCAAAGAGGCATTCAGAATAACCTACATCATCTCTCTGGCTTGCATAGGAATATTGTATACTTCCACATTTTATCAAAGTCACTTGTACTTGGGCCTTTTCTTCTACTCTATAATGAAAAAGCATGGGAGTAATCTATAGATTTAACTGGGTTAAGCTATAGGGTGACACAGCGTTTTAATCACATTAGTTAATTCACTACTTCTACCAAAAAAAAACTGGATGAATTTCTGCATGGTGCATGTTGCCATTAGGCTATTGACACCCTATTGTGTGGTTGAGAGAGGTAAAGTAACCCAGGAGATTATTCAGAATGTGAGATTGTAAACGTTTCTTAAAAGATGTCTTTGCAGAAATCATAGCTTCTCTCGTGTGGTCTTGCAGGCGGCAGTGTACAGCTCTGAAGCCGCAGTTGTTAAAGGCAGGATTGATAACATGCTGTGTATAATGCAACTCTTACCAACAACTTGCAGAGATTAGGAGACTGGCAGAGTGATGTCAATGGAGGTTTAAGGGCTCTGCTTTCTGAAGTTGTTTGGAGTTAATAATTAATGAATATCTTTCTTTGATGGCTCTTTTATATTTGGATGCAGCTGCCTGAAAATCAGCCACAATGAAAACTTGATTTTGTTTGTCATTAATTTTGACTCTGCTTAACAAATGTTTTGGGGTGCTTCAGCATCATAGCTTTTCTGATTTGGCCTTGAAATCCTTGATGAACAAAACTGAATTTTCAGGGGATGGTGAGAGCATTTTATATTGAGTTTGTACATTCTAAGCAATTTTCAAGTCTTTCAGATGGGCTGAATCCAAGTAACTGTTCCATGATGATGCTAATTTTGATACAATATGTTCACAGAGGAGTTCCTATTCTCATGTTGTATAGTAATTTATTCTGAGTTCCTTTAGCATATGACTACTTATTCTGATATTTTCTTCTATGCTATATTTTCAAAGGCAAGAGGGAGAATTGCATAATCGCCTAAAGTAAGAGATATTAAATGTCTTCTGTCTATACACAAGTCCTATCAACTAATAGACAACAATTTGACCAAATGGAAGAAAGATATTAATTGAGAAAGCATTAAATTTGGAAATAAATCCAGCCTTGGAGATAATCAAATAAACTGTTTCGATAGGATACATGTAATTTACCAGAATTTTTATTTGCATCAAATCCAATGTTTCCAAGTTCACAGTATGATCTTAGAAATGGAACGGTAAATTCAACATTTATATTACATGTGTTGGATATACTTTGGTAGAATCATGCTTAAAGTCATTTCAAATGTCGTTTTATGCCAAAACAATTCCTGTTGACTCATTTCCAGTTTCTAATTATATGAATAATTATTTCTGAATCCCACAGTTCTCCTAAGTAGCATCTATTTTAATAACTGCAATTGATACTTCCATCAGTTAATATACCGTCTTGTCTCAACAGATAACCAAACATCTGCTGGTTGCATTTACCGTCACTGAGTAAATGATTTTATTTAAAAGAAATCATGTAAATTAGAGAGAAAAACAGACTACACAAATTTCCTTTCATCATTAGCAGAAGAGTTTCCTTCCCCTTAAGAACGATTTTTATACCTGAAGAAGATTGCCATTCGCTTTGCTAGCTTTTGCTTTTGCTAACAAGATTAGGGAATAAAATTTGATTCTAGAAAAATTATATAAAAATAAATTCTATTTGATTCAAGATATTCTTTAATATTCCAACTGTTGACATTTAATTAGGCAACTGGGACAGTTGAGATCCTTAATCTTTGTTGGTACTGGTGCTTAATTTTGCTGGTATATAATGCTGTGCTGCTATCTAACTGGAGCCTTAGAAGATAATGAAAGCTTTCTGCCCCTAAACCTCTATTTGCTAAGGAAAGGGACAAGATGCTTCCAACACTATTCTTCTTAGATTTTTTCCTTGTTTTGCCCTGTAAGCATTTTCAAGTCTTTTTTCTCAGTCCTTTTTAATAGATACAGATGGCTTCTTTAAAAAAAGAAAAAAGAAAGAAAGAAAAGAAATGGAAGCCCTTCTCATCATTCCAACTTCCTAGTGCTATCGGTGATCTCTTGTAATTGATAAGAGCATCTCTTGCTTGTTTCTGTCTGACAGATGTCAGATGCAAAAGCTACTGACCTACTGGGGTCATAATACACTTGTCCATTTCCTTACCTGTTTTCACTGAACAAGTTAGAAAAAGCAACTGCCACTGCCTGCCTTCAGGTGTGATTACCGCTTCAGTTGGACTTGGTAATATCTCAGAATGATGTATGAAAAACATAAGGGATTCAAAAGATAAAAGACACTAAAACTTCCAAACCAAGATGCTGAGAGGTAACAAGATCATGAACACAAAGAGGACAAAGAAAATAGGTGAAGAATTATGTTAATCAGTGGTCAATAATATTGCTTTAAAAAACACTTCTGCTTTAAAAAAAAAGAAGTATAAGTTACAGATTTCCATGAAAAATATTTTTTCAAAATACAACTATTAAATCAATATTATGTGGTTAATATGGAAATGCTTTTTCAAAAAAATAGTGACACTTATTTCAAAGATATTCTTTTGACAACATCTCATACTCACACATTAAAAGATCAGTTTTTGTCCTTGTAGATGTGATTATCGATATTGCACAACTGATCACAGCCCTGTTTTATGATTGGTTCAGTCCTTCCAAAATTAAAGACTTTTAATGCCTTATTCAAAAAAGGGGGGAAAAGAACATTTTTATCATCTCTGATTCAATTCTATTGAAGTTCGTCTTTTAGCTAAAAATGGAAATTGCCTTTCTTTTTGTTTTCCTGAAGATACATAATTTATTTAATTGTCAGTTTCCAAATTATCATATTATTTTGAAGGCTAAGGGGGAAACTAATAGAAATCTTTGCCATTCAGAATAATTCAGGGAAAAAGACATAAATTGAACAAGATATATGCCTTCTAAAAGACATTATGCTGATACTTAAGGCAGAGAAAGCTGAAGCCCTACCTGGTTTGTTTATTTTTTAATCTTGAGAAACTTTACCATGACATCAAACATTATTCATACTATTGATTATAACTTTTCCTAAAATGTATAGATATTGTTAAAATATATCACCTCTATATTGGCCAGACCAAAATTCAAATTTTGCACCTCGTTATCCTTATTCATAAGTACACTTTCAGTGCTATAGAATCTATACTCAGAGCATAGACCTCATGAAAAACGAGTAGTCACATCGCATTCACTCCATTAGCTTTAAACTACCTCAAGATTAAATATTGTTTTTCTTAAATTGATTTTATGTGTTCCTGCTGTTTTTCCTGAGTCCTTCACTTTGTACTTCGGTTATGTTACCCTTTGCTCAAAGGAAGTCCACTGCTGGAATATTGGAAAATGAGAAAAAACTGCAACATTGTCCCAATGTAATAGATATTGTTTTAGAATGTTTGTCCTTGAGTTTAAAAGAAAAGATATGCTAATAAGTTCCCTATTCAAGACTTCACTCCCCTACACTAAGAAGCTTGTTTCCATTTGATGAAAACTATTAATGATAAAACAAAAATTGTTTTGAATTCATTTATGAGGGATATGCACCTACCTCTTTAGTTAAAATCAGTGATCCATTAAGGCTTTCTAGCTTTTTTCCAAGCTCTGAGCATACTGAGTATTTAAGAATGAATAAGAGCGAAGGTGGGGGGTAGGTTTAGCTAAATAAAAGATTGCTTGATATCTTGGGGTTCTTTGAAGAGTTTTATAGGCTTAGAGTTCACAGTTTGAATGAAGGATATTTTTTAACTTTTATATATGGAAGTTGGTTAACCTGCATTTCAATTATTGAATAATTAATTAATTATACTAATTACTTTAGTGGAAAAAAATTAAGCTATGAGCAACCTAAGCTGAAGTCACAAATTAAAGTTTATACATGTGATATAAAAATAAGTAAGATTATCATAGGATGTCAATGCTATTTATTTTCACTATAGAATGTTCACTTTATGTGAAACATATTCAGATCTTCTGGTATATTAGCTTAGTATTCATCAAACTAGATGTTAATTAATAAACTAAGTAGCTTATGCAAAAAGACCAGTTACTTACCTGTAACACTACTTTAGCTTTGAAAATTTGTAAATAATGGCAATGAAAGAAAATAAAAGTACCGAAACAGTCACTATATTCTCGTAAGGAAAACTGATTTTTGTCTTCTAAAAAAATTTTAATTAAGGAACAAGGAAGAGTCTATGACAAAACACACAATTTGTCTTTAGGAATTTTGCTTTTTTAAAAAGGTTTTTGAAAATAATTAACATTACCAAAAATTCTACAAATTGAAGGAAAAGAAATTTATCATTTTTATTGAATGTTTGCAGCTTAGTTTTTTAAAACCCTTATGCTTTATTTGCCTGAGAACACATAAATAAGTCTCTAAAACTATTAACAAATAAACTAAACTGAATCTTGCAGAGGACCGTGAAATACTTTTCACTAGTGAAAATAAATAGAGTACACATGGACCAATATTGACACAAACAAATGAGAAACAGAAATTTACTTTCATTCAGCTCAATTTTTTCCCTCAAAGCAAAACAACTGCTACAGTATTATTTTTTAAGAATAAACAAGATTAAGATGGCAAACTGATTCTTGGTTTCTTTTTTAGCCATGACATCCACACAGAATTTTAATATAATCATACCTTTGAAAATGTCTTTAAATATATTA
>PVKS010008955.1:0-65944 GCA_004027875.1 Aplodontia rufa | reverse complement strand
CAAGCATACTCACTTTTGACAAGAAGACGTTCAAAAGCCACAGCAAAATGCTCGATTGGGAAATTTGATTTAAAATGACAACAAAATGACAGAGCCAACATTTTCTTGTCATTTTAGAAGCCTAGGAAATTCTACGTTGACTGTATTTTCCAGCTGCATAAAGAACAAAACAATAAGAGATCAGTTAATTTCAACAGCTCTTGTAGAATATTTCTATCTGCTTTTGTCAGGAGTACAGTCAATTTTTACTGTGGGTTTTCTTTTGACTTATCTGCTTTATATTCTTATTTTAAATACTTTTATTGTTCTTGAAAAGTAGATAGCTAAGTAATTTTGTTTGAAGTATTATTTCTAGGAGTTTTTGTGTATAGTGAAGATATTTCTTCTAATAGATCTAATGTTTTCATCACTTTCAGGTGCAATGAATCAATTGATTTAAAAAATAATGTAGTTATCAAAAACTCTCACTATGTTTTAGCTAGTGCTCAGTTTTTATCATTCTGATGTTTCTTTTCTTCTCTGATACGGGAGTAGTTATTTATGAGTAGTCATATTCCTACTTTGTCATATTTGCTTTGTTGTACAGAATAATGTATCTTTGTTTGTGGAAAGAATATGTCATACTTCTCATCATTATTTTTTTTAAATGAGCTCAGCTTTAGGGAAGTAATATAGTTGTGCGTTTTCAGATCATTAGATCATATTTGAAACCATATTTGTGGTCTCATTGCTTCTTCAAATTTTCTTTGTTTGTTTTTGAAAATAGTTGGAATTGAACTCAGGCCCTTGTTCATGCAAGGTAAGTGCTCTACCACTGAGCAACATCCCTTCAAATTTTCTTATATTATATATAAATCCAAATGAATATTTAAACTTCTGGCCCAAACTGACATATTCAACTATTGTGTGTTCATGTGCTTTCTGTGCAATGTCTATATAATTGTTATTTTCATTCTCAGGAAGGGATTTTCAGTGAAATTTCACTTCATTGATTCAACTAATATATTTTATACTGTGTTCGAAACTCTAAGCAGAATGTTAGGGTTATTGTTAACAAAGCCATCATTGCCAAGTGTAAAGAAAAAAGATTATTTTCTAGATTATTTTGATCTCTATGATGGGGACACCAAGATGGGAATAGATAATTCCAGGGAGAAACAGAAAGTTTAAGACTTGAAAAGTAAATCAGATTCTTCCAAATAGGGCAATAGAGAATGAGGTGGTGAATCTACAAGTGCCACTTTCCTCTGCAGCAACACAAACCTCCTCAGGATAGTGAGCATCAGCAGTGCTGGAGCAGTGAATCTTCCTTTCCTAGTACATAAGTTTCTTCCCACCTAACTGTCATTATCTCGTAATCTTTGAGACACTTTCTCATACACTTGGGAACATTGAAGTACTCTATACCTTGTAATTGCTTTCCTCTACCTTTTATCCTATCATCATCATTCTCAGGAATTTTTAGTTTGTTAAGTGTTTTTGAACTAGTCGTACTTATCTTCATTCTCAAAATTAATACCCCTCTACTGTATTCAATTTTAATCAAAGCTTTTCTGTCTCCAAAGTATAAATTGGTTTAAAACATTTATTTCACTGCTATCTGACTTTATTAACACCTGCAGTTTTGTAACACTTCATAATTATCTAGGATCTTTCCTCTTGACTTCAGGCACTTCCCAAGCTGCACACAAACAACCATTCTACTGACCATTGACATCCCTGCTGAAGAAATTTTCTTTGTTGAAGCACAGGGAACGGTCAGTCCCAGGGAGTTCTCTCTCCAGGTGTGAATAAAATGTAAACTCTACAGAGGATTCAACAGGGAACCCTAAGATAAACACAAAACAAGTCCTTGAAAAGTGCTGTAAACTCTCTGGAAGAAATGGAAGAAGACCATCAGGTCTAAAGAATAGGTACCAGGAATATGTAAGTTTTGTGGTAGGATGTTAATATGCAAAAATGTAAAATAAAATGGAAGCTGCTATTTTAAGGAAAGGAAGAAAAATGTGTAGTAGTAATGCAGAATACACCTGAATTATCCTTGATTAATGTTTGTTTATTGTTGTTTTCAATTTAATCATATGTTGTTATGGAGAGATAAAAAGACATGTTTTAGGTTTGGGTGAAACAATAGAATTTTAAAATATATGTGATTGTTCTGACTACTTAGTTTATCAGTTTCATGATTTAATAACCTATGGAATTATTGTTATTTGTTTTTCTCAATAATGCTGCAGCATTATTTGATATTTCTGGAAACAAATAATATCAATTCAATCTATTCAACATTCATGCTCTTTTACCCCAATTATAGCAGTTCCTAATTTTTCCACTTATTTACACTCCATTAGTGATTACTTTATTGTCAATAAAAGACAGTTGCTTTCTTTTTATATTTCTCAAATGGCCTATATTTTTAATTCCTGAATTCATGCATTTCTTCTCACCTTTAAAGAGGAGAGATATTCTTCTTTTTTCATTAGATTTTCCTTTTTTAAGAAGTCATGACTCAAAAATATTCCTCCAACTTTCCACTTGGCATTTCTGAATTTTCTTTATAATATTTTGTAGCAAATCACCCTTTTAAACCTAGGTGTGAGGTTTATTAGCAGACTTAAAAACATCAAGATAACTACTTATATGAATAAATGAAAATAGAGTTTCTAGGACCAATAACATCAGTACCATACAATAAGTATTGGGAAATGTTTATTCTGGGATATCAGTAAGAGTTACTAAATGTGAACTCTAAATGCAAAGTCCATACCTTTCACAATTGTGATGGTCACTCATTTTTGAAAGTCAAGGAATTTCAGGAAAAAGATTAACTAAAGGTAATCTTAAATTTTTCAAACTGTATGATATGGAAAATATTGGCTTTTGTAGCTGACAAAGTACGCATGGTAGAGCATGTGTGATGAGGAAAGAATATTTGTAGCATTATACATTTTTTTTTCAATTTTAGTTTTTCGTAGGAGGCCCATGTAAAAAATGCCTAGCAACATTGTGGAAAAGAGAATCTGTAAGTCAAGATAGGATCAAAGATTAGGCATGACACGTTACAGTTGCTAATAGGGAAGTTAGCAATCCTCTTTGTTAAGTTTCCCCCTCTGTCCCTGTGTCTTCATTGATAAGTACATTCCTTCCTCTACAAGACATGGTGGGCACTATGACATAAAGATTATAAATGACCCACTTTAGAGGAAGTTCACAGAAGTCACTCTAGGGTTTATGAATGTCCTGAGGATAAGTTGGATAATTCTAAGTTTTGCGACCTGTTTTAGGGAAGGAGAGAGAAAGGTCATGGAGTGTTTTCTCATTTCCCTTTACCTTTTAAAATCATTATACCAGAATTACGATGTGGGCAGTGGAAGATGGCGGACTGCACAGAAGTTGTGCCCAAGCACTTCCCTTGATCTGAAAGGAAGAAGTGCTGAGAAAGCTACCTTTCTGCAAGGTGCACATATTGGAAAAGATTCGCTAAACACAACATGGATCAGTAGGAGGTCAGTGACTCAGAGACTTGGTTGTAGCAAGTGGAAAAAAGGAACCAATTCAGACCCAGGAGGGGAGACACTGATTCAATCTGAACCCTTCAGCCACAGCCACACACAGACCAACTGCGCCTAGAAAAGCTGTATTGCTCTGAAATCAAGTACTCTTGACATCTCTGCTGCAAAGGAGGGGGCAGACTCCACCTTCCACCTGTGAGGAAGTCAAACTATAGTGATTTCAAACAAACAGGCAGGGAAACAGAGTTGAAAATCTAAGGAAGATTTCCCCACGGTCCTGTCAGGATCCTACACTCTGCTATGAATGGGCAGAGTGCAAGCAGGAGCTCTGCTCGGTGTTCAAACTGTGACAACTCCAAGGCATGTCTGCTTTAGAGGAGAGAACACTCTCCCCACTTCAAGCACTAAGAGACATGGGCTACAGCCATTTTGAGCATATAGGCAAGGCTGGCAGAAGTTTGTCTCAGACCCTCATTACCATTCCTCAAATTCCTCTATGAACCCAGGGCAAATTCAGATGAGAGGCTGGGGCCAGTGTAGCCAGCAGGACAATTAAACCAGACATAATTGCATCAGGGAGTGAAAGAGTTGCCTCATGGCAAACTCTCCACCTCCTCCTCCTAAATCACAAGCCACTAGATTCTGGGACATTCTAGGATAATTGGTCAGACTTTACTGGTGACCAGCAGGGCTATTTAAAATTGATACATCAGTTGTTGAAAATTTTTTTTTTAATTTTCTTTTTATGTGGGTGTGTTTGTTTGTGTTAAGTGTTGTTGTTGTGGACCTGTTTCTTCTTTCTACTTACTTTTCTTTGTTAACTTTCCCTGAACATTTGCTTTAATGTGAATATTAGTACTCATCACTCCACTTGAGGCCAGGGCTGTATGGCCTCCTAGTAGTTTACTCCTCCGTTACCCACATATTTCCTATTCTCCAGCAATAGTCAAACCCTATTCTAACTCTCAACCCCCCAACGTCATTCCCCCAGTCTCTTTCTCTTCCCTCTCTCTGCTTTCCTTGTGTTTGTTTGTTTTTATTTTTTGGTAATCAGAATATTCTTACAGCATGCCTTTACTCTCTCTGCTCTGGCTGCATAATCACAAGACAGTCTACTTTCCTACCTCAGTCCTTTACTCTCAGATATATGTAAGCTTAACATCTGGAGAGAATTGCTAATAATATTTTCCTCCATATATGATAATTAATACTGCATCAAGTGCAAAAGGAGCAGTTTAACCAATTCAACAATGTTTTTTGTATGCTTTAACTGACCATAGTGTTGATTCTTTTTTTAATTTTTTATTAAGAAATTTAGTTATTGTACAATCAAAAATGCATCCAACAAAACAATATGATATGCATATATTCTTAAAATTAGATTTACTTCCTAGAGCCCTCCCTATTCTCAAACCCTTACCTCTCCCCCTGTCCCCTCCCCACTCCTTCCCTATACATCCCTATGAATGCCCTAGGTTACATGTTACTATACCTTTGCTGGGTCTAATACATGAGAGTTAACCACCTTTCACAAAGGCTAGGATCTAGCTCCAGTCTCCACAGATGAGTGAAGATATTCAACCCTTGACTATCTGGGTTAGACTAACTTCACTCAACATGATTTCTTCCATCAACATCCATTTACCTTCAAAGGCTACAATTTCATTGTTTCTAATTGCTGAGTAGAACTCCATGGTATATATATATAATCCATAGGTTTTGGATCCATTCATCCAGTGATGGGCATCTGGATTGGTTCCATAATTTAGCTATTGTAAATTGAGCTGCTATGAACATAGATTTTGCTGTGTCACTGTAATGTGCTCATTCCAACTCCCCTGGAAAAATACCCTATTCATTTTTACTGAGGTAGTTAATGGAAATCTAATGTGAATGACAAATTTGATAACACTTGGTACCTTTCAATCTGGTTATTGTCTGATGATTAATGGTGTTGTAACCAAAGGTATTTAATAATCCCACCATTCCATTCATAGGTGCTAATTAATATGGTACAGTAACAATTACAGAAGGAACAAAGTAACTAGGTTTACACTGTTTATTGTACTCATTGGTTGCTCATATTTTCTCTTTTGTCTTATTTTGTGAGGTATTAGGAATCACACAGGCCAATAATTAATCATATGTTGGGGAGCCTACTGTTAATCTCAACTTCCCATATCATACCCACCAAAGTTACCAAAGAGATAGAAACCCCACAACTCATCAACAAATCCCCTAAGTAAAATACTTAAAGAGGACTCACAGGCCCCACTCACAGGCACTGAAAATTAAGTGAAAAGGAAAAAATTCTCCTTCTCAAACACAACTCTACAGCCAAGGAGTCCATGGATATTGTCCTGGATGAAAATGTAGAAAAAGTATCAAAAATCTGATTATTAAAATAATCAAAGAATTAAAAGAAGACTCAAGGAAGGAAACAAGAGAGCAATTTCAGGAACTGAGAGACCACTTTAATAAGAAAGAAGTCAGAAAAGAGACATAACGGAGCTTTTAGCATTGAAAAAAGACTCATCCAAATTACAAGCTCAATGGAGGATATTAATATTAGAGGAAACTCTGTAGAATATAGAACTTCAGGTCTTGAAGAATGAACATTCAGATAATGAACATAAGCTGAATAATCTTGAATGCAATGAGGATAGGCAAGAAAAATTATTTAGCATGAGCAGAACTTCCAAAATGTATGGGAAAAGAACAAAATAAATAATTGAGAGTAATTGGGATAGGGGAGAACATAGAACAACAAATGAAGGGCATAAAGAACCTTCTGAATTAGATAGCTAAACAAAATTTCCCCATATCAGAATTGATACAGAAATTCAAATTTAAGATATATATGTGTATATCACCAAATAGACCTAACCAAATGAGAAACTCACCAAGGCACATCATATATAAAATGAATGACAGAGAAATAAAGGAAACATTTTAAAAGCAAAGAGAGAAAAATACCAAATTACATTAAGAGGCAAATCAATAAGGATTACTGGGAATTTCTCAGCTCAGAAAATAAAGGCCAGGAGTGTGTGGGTTAATATTTTTCAAATATTGAAAGCAAATAATTGCCAATTAAAAACACTGTACCCTGAAAAACTCAGCTTTAAATGTGATTGGGAAATAAAATCCTTCCTTGATAAGAACAAACTACCAATGTGTATAAACACAAAATTAGTCCTACAGAGAATACTCAAAGATAAACTTCAGAGGAACAAGATTACAACTCCCAAAGCCTACAATCAGAAGAATGACAAAAAAAAAAAAAAATAGAAACAAACAAGAAAATATAACTCACTGGTGCTGGAGCAGTGTCTCGGTGCTTTCAGTGCTAGCCTGGCATGTGCAAGGAAATGGGTTTAAACCCCATCACCACATAAACAATGAAGTTTCAGAGCAAAAAAACACATGAAAAACTAAATAAAATTATCTCTCTCTCTCTCTCTCTCTCTCACTGTCCCTTTATCTTAAAATGCATACACACACACACACACACACACACACACACACACACACATACAAGAAATACATAATTCACTAAAAGCCAAGATGGCACAAAATAGAGCAAAAATCACAATGCTAGTGATCCAAAATCACATTTCTATTCTTACACTGAATGTGAGTGGACACAATGCCCCAATTTATCCAGTGAGGCGTATGGATTGATTCCATAATTTAGCTATAGTAAATTGAACTCCTACACACATAGATTTTGCTGTGTTCTTGTAATGTACTGATTCAAACCACTCTGGGAAAATACCCAGAAGAGGGATAGTAAATACCCAGAAGAGGGATAGCTGGGTCATATGGTGGATCCAACCCTAACTTTTTTGAGGAGTCTTCACATAGCTTTCCAGAGCAGCTGGACCAGTCTGCTATTCCACCAATAGTGTGCTAGTGCTCCTATATCCCCACAACCGATTCAGAATTTGTTATTATCTGTATTCTTCATCTTTGCCAGTCTGACTGGAATGAGGTAAAATCTTAATGCATTTTTGATTTGTATTTCTCTGATTACCAGGAATTTAGAACACTTTCTCAAGCATTCATTGGCTTGCTCAATTTCCTCTGTTGAGAAGTTTCTATTTAGTTCTCTGGCACATTATTGATTGGGTTGTTTGTGTTTTTGTTATTGAGCTTTTTGAATTCTTTGTAAATTTTAGATATTAGTACCCTCTCAGAGGGATTGCAGACCATGATTCTCTCTCATTCTGTGGGTTGTCTCTTGACTGTTTTGACTATTTCCTTGGCTGTACAGAAACTTTTTACTTTAATAGCATCCCACTCATCAATTTTTGACTGTAATTCTTTCACTAGGAGTCTTGTTTAGGAAGACATTGCTAATTCCCACATGCTGGAGTGTCGGTCTTAATTTTTCTTCTAGCAGTGGTATGGTAGCTGGTTTAATTCCTAATTCCTTGATCCATTTAGATTTGAATTTTTATGCATGGTGAAAGATACGTATCTAATTTCAATTTTCTGCAAGTGGCTACCCATTTGTCAAGCACCATTTGTTGAATAGGCTGTCTCTCCTCCATTTTATATTTTGACTCTCTTTGTCAAAAATCAGATGTTTAAAGAGTGTGGGTTTATCTCAGAGACTTCTATTCTATCCAATTATTAGTCTCCATTACTATTTTGATACCAGCACCATGCTGTTTTTTATATTACAACTCTATAGTATAATTTTAGATGTTATTGCAAAACCACATGTTTTGTCTTTCTTGATTAGTAATGGCTATTCTGGGTTTCTTAATGTTCCATATGAATTCAAAAATTGCTTTTTCTACATCTGCAAAGAATGAAATTGGAATCTTGATAGGAATTGCATCAAAATTGTGGAGAGTTCCCCTTGTTGGTCTTGAGCAGAGATTGCTCTGGATGTGGGTCCTACTGGTCGTATAATGAGCACCTGTCGGGTGGGACTCAAACAGGCCCCCACAGGCTCCCAAGTTGTCAGGTAGGAGGAGGATGTGGTTCCTCTCCTAAGCACTTGCCCAAGGGACCTGTAAAAGCATTTTTAAATGTTAACTTTATAGCACTGAGTGCCTCCATCAAAAATCAGGAGAGAGACCAAATAAACTTATGCTCCAACTAAAATCCCTACAAAAAGAGGAACAATCCAATCCTAAACCCAATAGAAGGCAGGAAATAACTAAGATCAGAGCTGAACTCATTGAAATAGATTACAAAAAATAATTACAAAGAAACAACAAAGCAGAGTTAGTTCTTAACATAAATAAAATTGACAATCCCCTAGCCAATCTAATCAAAATGAGGAAAGAAGTGAAGCAAATCAACTAACTCAAAGATACAAATGGAGACATCATCACTCAAACAAAAATCCAGAGGATTAGCATAACTTATTTTGAAAAGCTATACTCTTCCAAGTTTGATAACCTGGAGGACATGGACAAATACCTAACTACATACACCATTACAAAATTAGTGCAGGAGGACACTGAAAACCTAAACAAAAAAATCTCAGGTAAAAAAATTGTAATAGTAATCAAAAGTCTTATAAAAAAGAAAAGCTCAGAACCAGGTGGATTTGCAGCAGAGTTCTATCAGAAGAATTAACACCTCTACTTAGTAAGTTTTTCTATGAAATTAAAAGAAATTGAACCCTTCCAAATATGTTTTTTGAGGCAAACATAACCCTGATACCAAAACCCAATAAAGACACATCAAGAAAATAAATCTACTGACCAATTTCAATAATGAATATAGATGCAAAAATTCTTAATAAAATTCTAGCAAACTGTATTCAAAAACATGTCAAAAAGACACAATCAAATGGACTTCATTCCAAGAATGCAGGGCTGGTTCAACATATGCAAATCAATAAATTTAAAACAAAAACAATATTTAAAACCAAAAAAAGATAGAGAAAAGGCATTTGATAAAATCCAACACATATTTATGCTGAAAACTCTGCAGAAGAAAAGGATCAAAAGAACATACTTTAATTTTGAAAGAGCCATTGATGACAAATGCATAGTTATTATTTCACTTAATGGAGAAAGACTGAAATCATTTCCCTAAATTCAAGTAGAGGATGAGGCTGTCCACTCTTACTACTCTTATTCAATATAGTCCTCAAAACCCTAGCCAGAGCTATCAGACAAGAGAAAGGCATCAAATGAATTTGAACAGGAAGAGAGGAAGTCAACCTATCTCTATTTGCTGATGACATGATCCTGTACCTAGAAGACCCAAAAATCTATCAGAAGACTTCTAGAGCTTATACATGAATTTAGCAAAGGTGGCAGGTTGCAAGATCAACACTCATATATCAGTAACTTTTCTATACTCCAGCAGCAATTCTGCCAAAGAACAAATTAAGAAATTCATCCCATTCACAATATCCTGAAAATAAAAAAAAAAAATAATTGGGTGTTAATCTAACAAATTATATAAAAGATCTCTACAATGAAAAATATGAACACTAAAAAAAGAAGTGGTAGAAAACCTGAGAAGATGGAAAAAATTCCATGTTGTTGGTTAGGCAGAATCAATATAATTAAAATGACCATCCTACCAAAAGCCCTATACAGATTCATCCCAATCCCCATCAAGATATCAATGACATTCTTAATGTATATAGAAAAAAGAATTCTCAAATTCATTTGGAATAAATAACAGGAAACTCAGAATAGCCAAAACATTACTAAGCAAGAAAGATGAAACATGAGGTGTCACAATACCTGATCTAAAATTATATTATAGGGCTATAGTAACAAAAACAGTGTGGTGTTGGTATCACACCAGACATGAAGACCAATGAAATAGATAAGACAACACTGAAACAAGTCTTTAACTATCTGATATTGCCAAAGGGGACAAAAACATAGCATTGAGTAAAGACAGCCTGTTCAACAAATGGCGCTGGACAAACTGGACAGCCATGTGCAGACAATTGAAATTATATCCTTATCTCTCACCCTGCACAAAAATCAAATTGAAATGGATCAAAGAATTAGGAGTTAAACCAGCAAATATACATTTGCTAGAAGAAAAAATAGGATCAACACTTCACAACATTGGTGTAGGCATCTCCTTCTTTAATAAGACTACCATAGTGCAAGAACTAAAGCCAAGAATCAGTGAATGGTATGCCATTAAACTGAAAAGCTTCTGCACAGCAAAAGAATTAGTCAAGAGTGTCAGGAGAGAACCTACAGAATGTGAGAAAATCATTGACTGCTGCACCTCGAACAGGGATTAATATCCAGATTATATGAAGAACTCAAAAGAACTAAACACCGAAACCACAAGTAATCCAAACAATAATTGGGCTAGGGAACTAAACAGACTTCTCAACAGAGGAAGTCCAGAAAGCTAACAAATATATGAGAAAATGTTGTATATCACTAGCAATCAGAGAAATGAAAGTCAAAATTTCACTGAGATTCTACCTCATTCCTGCCAGTGTGGCAAAAATGAAGAATACGAACAATAATAATAGATGCTGTATGGGCTGTGGGGAGAATGGAATACTAATACACTGTTGATGGGACTGCAAACTTGTAAAGCCATTGTAGAAAGCAGTGTGGCAATGACTCAAGAAACCAGGGATGGAACCAACTTATAACCCAGCTACCACACTCTTGGGTATTGTCCCCAAATAGGTAGAATTGTCATACTACAGTGACACAGCTACGTCAATGATTATATCAGCTCAATTTACACTAAACTATGGAACCAACCCAGATGTCCCTTGCTGGATGACTGGATATATATATATATATATACACATACATACATACATATATACACATACACACACACACACACACACACACACAGTGGAGTTCTAACTGTGCTATTAGAAAGTATGATATCATGGCATTTGTACCTAAATGGATGAAAATGGAAAAAATTATGCTGACTGAAACATCACAAAAACAGAGACTTGAGAGCTGAAAGTTTTCACTGATATGTGGAAGCAATAGATTTGATGAAATTTAGCTAATTTTACTTAATAAACCCACCAAAATGAAGTTTAACATGAACTGGGATACCATAACTATGAAAGTGTTAGGAAAAGGGAGGGAGGCACATAGGGGAGGGAGAAAAATAGGAGGTTTTCAATACAGCTGGGAACAATTGACTCCCATGAGAAGCCAAACTGTGTTCAGGCAGGAAGAGAAACTCAGAAATTTAAAAAATTAGTATACATCTTTATGCTCATTTCTATCTATAGCATGGGGGTATTACAGAGAAGATAGGAGATTGAGGAATGGATATAGAGGACGGGGAGATCCTGGACTAGTATCGGCCTTAACTTACTTTGTCAATATCCATGTATGCATGAATATGTAATGATTCCCTCCAAAATTTAAAACAAAATTAAATATGTCGAACAAATCTTAAAACATCAGTTTGCCAAGAGCCATATTTTTGAGTAGTGTGTTCTGTGCCCTGTAACTTGGAAAAAAACTTGATTTTAAATTTGTTGGCTTGTAAGAAATAAGTTGTAGACATTGCCTAGTAGTGAAAGAATAAAAATTACTAAACTTTAAAATGCTGCTCTAGAGGCTCCAGTTGGCTTTTGGCCCCTAAGGCTCTCATCATGAAAATTGAATTCATTTGTTTTGTA
The DNA here is from genome assembly GCA_004027875.1 of Aplodontia rufa. Lineage (NCBI taxonomy): Eukaryota > Metazoa > Chordata > Mammalia > Rodentia > Aplodontiidae > Aplodontia > Aplodontia rufa. Next base: position 53,812 of record PVKS010008955.1, on the reverse strand, counting down.
TCTTGAAGATGTACAATAAGTAGTGATTTTAGATGTAAAACAATGAAAAATGGAACAAAATTTTTTTACTATGAAAACTTTGAGTTCAGGACTACTTTAACTAAGGAAATTTTTCTTTGATTATAAACAAATTTCCTGTTGATTCTGCAGTATTACTAAACTGCTTCCTTACAGTTCTTTTCTGAAGTACTTTCCTTTCAATGTCTGTAGGACTCTGTCTTTTAATTGTTCCAGCCATAATGTGAGGGACTCTTACCATTTCTCTTTGCATCAGCTACATCTAAGCTGAGGCTTGTAAATATTTCTTTGTGAGGCTTCTATAATCTGTGTCTACTGGCAGAACCCTGTGATGGTAGGAACATGGCTATTGTCATTTGTCATGCTTTTAAATAATATTCCATACAAAAATGAGCTTCCTATTAGCTTCTTCAGCATTTTTTTAAGTTCCAAATTCTAGCTTAAATGGAATTGAGCTTAAATGGAATTGAACAAAAGTAGATTAGTCATAAAATATTTCATGAAATTTTGAATTACATATTTTATTAAAATTTCTCATTTTTTCAGTTTACTCTTTTTATGAACAACCTTGAATGGATACACACACACACACACACACATACAAACATTTATATATATCTTAAATCAGTTTTAAAAGTATAAACTGATTAATTCAATTGTCTCCTACAAGCAACCTTTGCTTTTTCACCACACTTTATGTTAGTTTTACCAATGTAATGTTTCTCCTTCATCTGGGATAAATAATTACAGAACCATGAGTTATGAACATGAAACTCACAAAATAACATTTTAGTTGAGAATTACCTTTGGGATTTTGATGTACTTAAAAATAGTGGGAAAAGAGCCAACTTTATTTTATATTCTGCATTGTTCTATTTTAGAAAGAATAGGCTAGAGACCAAACCCTCAACTCATGGGTCTTTGGGGGAACATTCACTGTTCAAACTATTGTAAAAGTCTTAAGAAAAATATAGGAGGTTATTTGAGAATATTATACACCTGAGGTATAGTGGAGATAGCTACACTTGAATGAAAGTTGTGAAGTAGATTGCTAAATAGGTTTATGTGAGAGCTGTGTCTGACTTTGTATATTTTATCTCATTCATAATTTGCCTCATGATTATTTTTCAGTGCATAGGTTGGTAAAAAATTATTAGTGATTATTTAGTATTGAAAAGTGTTTGCTATGAATAGAATAGTAATAAAAATAAGCAGACACAATTGAATGGGCATGTTTATGTTTCAGAACATTTATTTTTCACTCAATTTAATTTCAATGGACAGTTGAGTTGTATGAATTAAAGAGGTTACTTAAAATTTTGCTTTGTCAGATATGGAAGTTCAGCTAAGAAAGGACAGACTAATTAGCTTTATGTATTGGGTCTACCAGAGGGTGGAGCTAAGACATAATACACATCCACTCATCATGCTCATTGGATACTTTCTCCTCCACACTATGAAAAATAAATTCAAATTCACTCAAAATTTGTATACCAATAGGGAATTCATGTTTTATATATCTCATAAGAATGCAGCAAAAGGAAAATAAAGTATTGCTTTTAAAAACAGTTTCTAAGTACCAATAAAATATTAAAATAATTCATCATTAAATAGACATGAAGGTACAGAGTAAATCAGTTCACAATTATTCTTTATGAAGCAGTAAAATCAACACAAAATACACAGACACTATATCTTTATTTTTTAAATGGTTTAATCTTAGAAAGACTGTATCTCTCATGGTATTAAACCATGCTGAATCCTAGTTCAATTCTGAGTTTCATTAGTATCACCTTTACTTTCTCAATTTTAAAATAAAATGTAGGCAAATTGAAAGAAAGCTAATAATATTTAAATATTCTTAGACATGCATTTCCTTAGTGGCCAAATATCAGAAATGTAAGGAATTTTCACCTATGGTTCACAAAAGTTTATTTATACTTATTTTACTATAAATAGTTATAAAATGTAGTATAAATATTTGCACACACTCTAGTATAATCTGAATTTATTTTGATCAATAATTCAATTATCCTTTTCTCATCCCAATATATATTGGCATTAACAGATTATTATTTCAGATTATTAAAATTAAATATAATTTGTGGTTATATAAATATCATTTACACTGAATTCATAAAAATACTATTTTAATAAACATTTGTCACCACTATAGTTTGTTATGACAATAAAGTAAGTATAAAAATTAGAATAAATTTTGAAAATTGGACAATTATCTATAATTCCATGAACATCAACATGATAGTGTTAATTTAGCCTTTTTTTTCACTCTATCTCATATAGGTGTTTTGTATATATTAAATAAATGTATGAATTTATTTTCATAATCAGTTCAGGACTTTATATTTTTTTATCTATTATTTACTCAAAGGAGACATTAAAATCATCATTTGCAAATAAATGTATGAATCAAAAGAATGCATTTATTTCATATTATATAAATATTGTTTATTTGCTATAATGATATCACTGAAATGTCTTCCTGAGTTTAAAATAATTTTTAAAAATTCACATGCAAAATGAAAATAAAACTAGAAGCTGAATATCAATATTTAAAATCATTGTCCTACTATCATCAGTGTGAGTTAGCACACCCCAATAAGTATGTGTGTGTGTATGTGTGTGTGGAGAGGGTTGTTTCCCATCTAGTTTTTCCTCAAAATTAATAATATCCTGAGCATTTTATGTTACCAAACTCTAGAAAAATAACTTCACTCATCCAACACTTTTGACATACTGATATCTAAAGATCAATAATGAAAAAAATTGCTGATGTTTTCCTAATGAATTTGAAAATCTTGAAAATTTTCTAGTGCTTAAATTTAAATGCAAATTCCTTTTTATTTGTGAATGAAGTTATGTTAAAACCTAGAATCACTCATTTTGAAATCCATATAAATATTCTTTCCAAAAAGCCATTATCCATCAATTTATTTATCCATTAAATTTATTAATTCCTTAGTCAAATGCTGTCCACTCAAAAGAAATGTTAATCCAGAAACTATAAATTCAATCTTATTTGTACTAAGAATCTTGAGAAGAGAGCATCCTGAATTATGATACGACCTAAATTTAACGAGGAGTTTATTTATTTATTTTTTTAGGAGACAGAAGAATAAAGAACAGAAACACGAGAAATATTGTGTGAAGATGGAGAAATAGATTAAAGTGATTCATCCACATACACAGGAATGTTATGGCTACCAACAAATACCCAGTCTTAGGAGACATGGAGGAGGTTCCCCCACAAAGCCTCTCAAAGGAGGACACCATGGCTTCAGACTTCTGTCATTGAGAACTGTGAGGGGATGGGTTTCTGGTTTTCTTTAAACCATTCAATTTATGGTAACTTTTTATAGCAGCACTAGAAAAAAATAAGATATTTGATTGTGGATGATAGTTTAACACTTCCTTCTAAAAGTTCCCTGTCCAACATTCTTTGTCTATGAAGTAGGTTTATACAGATATAAACTGAAGTCTTATCACCTGTATGTTAGAAAAGTTTATTGGAGTGCTGGAGTGGCAGCTCAGAGATCAGAGTGCATGCCTGGCATGTGTGAGGACCCAGGTTCATACCCCAACACCACATGCATAACTAAGTGGATGAAAAACAACAACATAAATGAAAAAAACAAATAAAATTGATTCTTTCTTTCTCTCTCTATTAAAAAAAGGAAAAGAAAATCTTAACAGAGTTCATTTACTATATTATTACTGAAGAATCTTAACACCTGCCCCATACACACCTACAGAGTATACTCAATTGCATTGCATCAGATAGGATTCAAAGGGAAACAGAAACTACTTTCAGTATGCTGAGAAGCAAAAAATTTACACAGGGAATTAGTAGACAATGATTTTGGTAATGGAAGGAGGAAAATCTTCACAGTTATGGTCCACTGCCTCTCAATATTCAGGAAGTTGGAGAGTGGAGACCCTTAATTTGATTCAAAGAACACCAGTTAAATAGTTTTCCAGGAGCTATAGCCCAAAACAAAAGAAACAAACAAAACCCCAAAACATTTGGTTTTATTTCTGCCTTTTAAACTTTTTATGAATGTGTATAATTAGCAAAACTGAACTCATGTCCATAATTTTAGTTAAAAGGAAATTTGTGAAATACATATTTCAGTTTCCCAACCTCCCTACATTAGAATTACCAATGCTTGGTTTAATACTCTATTTTTGACATATTGAAATCCTAAAGGATTTAACAAGGAGTAAAACATTTTCCTTTTGCCTTGGGCCACCAAATCATGGAGTCATCAGTACTCTGTACAGCTCTGACCTGTTACCAGGTTCTAATATTGCATGGATATTGGGTAAGGCATTTCTTTTGTCCCTTGTCTCTAAATTGTAATTGTATGGATTCTATTGCTAGTTTGATCCTCGATGCTGACCTTTCTCTGAACCAGTGTGCTTCATTTTCCCAGATTCCTAGACTAGGAGGTCTTCCAGCATCTACTTTGGACCTTTGTCGGGAGTTCCATTATGCTCTGAATACTCCAAGACTTCTGTCCTTCAATCATAATTGTATTCTTTTAATGATGAAATATCCCTGTATGTTCTGAATTTCTTTGGTTTCTCACGTCCAGTTCCACTTGAAACTAATGTCCTGCCTGAATATATTGACAGATATCTGGTGTCTGTCACTGACCTAAAACAAACAGCCATATGCTTTAGTGAGTTTTGCAATACAGTTTTCCCTAAGTTTATTTTATAGCTTAAGAAAGAATGCTAAGCATATTAGAACTATGTAAAAGGAGGCAGCTTGTTATCTAGAAAAAAGTTTACTAATTAGAGAATATTGAGATTGCAATTCTCAACCTGGTTCATAGTTAACTACTCACAATGCCTCTAGGCATCTCCTTCTCTCTTATTCCCACCCTATAAATTAAAGAGGCTGTACTAAATGGCCTGTAAGTTCTCTTCTAGCCCAGGTGTGTTTATGCTAACATGCATGGTAAGTCCAGTTGATCTTTGTAATAAGAGAAAACATAGTGTTCTTTTTTTTCCCTAAGGATGCATTGTGGATGCAGTGCATGTATGACGGGTATGAAAATGTGGCATGCTGTTTCCACATTGTATGCAATCATGCTAAATTAAAAAAAGTTAATTTTAGCTAAAGGACATACTGTGTTTGTTCTGCGTGAGAGAAAACTAGTGCTACCTTCTCAGTATTCACACAAGCAAACTGATATTAGGACCCGCTGCTGTGCTGAGATTTGACTATTCAATTCCATCAAAAAGGAAGGGATCCAAGTTGAGGGGGAGATTGATTAAAATTAAAAGGGGAAAAGATAAGTAGCATGAGAGTGGTTGAGAATGAAATTGGCAAATGATTTTTAGACAGTTTACCCCATGCCAATGCATCCTTTGGGTGTTAAGAAATGCTATAAAAAGTGTTGCTATAACAACACTAATTAATTATGGTGAGATTTCATGCACTGTAGCTTACAGCCAAATCATGTTGCTCTTATCATATGTCATACAAAATGTAGCAAAACTGCTTACGCGGAAGTGTTCTGAGATATTAAGTGATGTGAAAGACAGCTTTGAGTGACAGTTTTAACCTATGCCTAGGTTATGTCCATAATACCATCTTTGTTGAAAACTTATGGCAGAATATTCAGAACTAATAAGGTTTAGAATATATACATATCATGGACATTCTTTGACGTCAAAGGAAAATTGTGATAAAGACAAAAATTTGTGGAACTTAGATTATCGCTAGTATTGATTTAGAGGACGGAGAGGAGGCATGGCCATTGATGTGCTTGTGATAATTCGTCTCAATGATTCTAAAATGACTACAGCAACCACCTAACAGAGAAAGGAAATCTCTAGGTGAGGAGAAATTTGAACTCTCAGCCCTGATTAAAACAACAACAATAAACTGTCTGGTAATGTAGATTAAAGAGAAGTGGATATTTAGAAGACAAGGTGGCTCTTTCCATTTAGCAGTGCTGAACCTGATTATTCTGTTCCTGTAACAGGCTGCCAGCTCTGTAAGGGGCTGCCAGCCACTACGATTCCCCTGCAGACATAACAGCAGCTGTAATGCCACCTGTGTGAAGAGATGAACTTGGGAGAGGAGAGAATTACATTGACCTCAGGCTAGTTTTATCTCTCTCTAATTTCTGCACCACTGTCAGATTTGAAAAAGAAAATCACCACCTTCTGATATTGTCTCATCAGACCCCCCAGTGCTCTCTGTAGGGCACTGGGCAGCAATCATAAGCATATAAATACAAAATCCCTCAGTGAAAAAGACATGAGCTATCTGGTCCTTTTAGATAAATCTAAATTCAATGAAGAATGAAGGATAGACTCAAGGAAGAGTGGTTATAACAAGGAGCAAAAACTACTAAGTGTCTGATGGTGGAGTTTTGATCATCATTTAACCTTTGGGAATTTGTAGTTATTAATCAAGATTTCCCAGAGAAGTTTGTTTTAAGGCAAAAAAGAAAAGATGTAAGTTATTTATTTTCATGATATGAGATAGAAGCTTACTACAGTAATGTGAGGAACTAGGAAAAAATGTTCATATACATAAAAAATGTTTATATACATGTTTATATGTATATAAATAATGTCCATTTAGTTATATACATATACAATGAATATGCATATGACATTGAAATGGATTAATGCCAACCTGATCAGAATAAAAGTTAATGAGAGAGATGCTGAATTGAAGAAAGTAAGGTTGTGGTAAATATTTTCAAGATCAGCAATAGACAAATAGAACAAAGGAAGATAAAAATAATTATCTTTCCTTATGCTGATAATTATGCAGTCCTTGTTACTGCCAAGTTCCCACTGGTTTCTGTTGGAGCTTTGGACAAAACAAGAAGACATATGCTTCAATAGGGTACCTATAGCTACATTATTTATATAAGCTACAGTGTTTACTAGTAATAACTTCAGAAAAATCCAAGAGAAGGCAGTAATTGATAGGTTTTTAAATCATGTTGTACTTATATTTTAAGATAGCAAAAATTTACAAAAGGATTCCATTTTAAAATGACATGTTTATAAATTTATCACATGAGTATGCATTCGTGACTTTATCACTTAACCAGAAAACTGGGTCTATCAGCAGAATTTATCCATCCATCTTTGCTGTGAACTGGGAACAAATTTGTTTAAATTATTGGTCTTTTAATTTCCCTCATTTCGCCTCCCGTCTGAGAAGCCTGTTTATTTTCAGGCAGCTGCATATGTTGGCATGATTGATGAGATCTGCCACAGTCAAGCAAGCAGCCCTGGGTGACCAGTTTACCCTTCCCCGCTAGGGTTCCAGCTGCCAGTTGCCCCCATTCTGTGACAGCTTCTCCTTCTCCTCACCTTGTCATCAAGCCAAGATTGTACACTGTAGGAGCACAGGTAAGCATCTGCCTCTGTAACCATTGCCAACCGCTCTCCATTATCAACTGCCAGGGGTGCTTCAAAGGAATGTGGAGTTCTTTCTCTTGACACAGAGATCAAGTACTTTTATGCCTGAAACAAACTCTTCCTGGGGAACCTTGCATGTAATATATGTTTTTTTATTATTGCATCACAATTCATTAAAGTTTTATAAAATAGATCAGATTGCATGCCCCCCACCTCCATACACCACTACTCCCTGCAGGTATTCTAGATTAAACTATGCAAAGACCTGTCATTTGAAGATGGGACTTTTTTTTTACTCATTTATATATTTTTATATAGCAGAAAATTTAAAAAACTCTCTCTAACATTTTAACTCCAGCATAGTGTAAATTAAATCCACCTATAAAGTTGAATTATCTTACAACATCTGTCGTATTCATATAAGAGAAACATGGGTAGATCAAAAACAAGAGAGAAATTGTTGTGGATAGCAACACTAAATTAAATTCAGCTGTTTTGGTTTTTAACAGTATGATGCTAAAATTTGTATTTTTAAATAATCTGTGGTTGTGATTTAATATTTATTGAGAACTTATGATAATCTAGGAACTGGGCTATAAAAATGCAACTCTTGCTTTCAAAAGAAACTGAATTTCTATAGCAATATGATATGAATTATATTTATGCATGTGAATGTGTAAAGATGATATATAATTTTGACAATAATATGTTTGTCAGAACAACAACAAATTTGCTTCAAAGCTGTTAAAAAGTAAATGTTATATGGTGCTTATTAAGATCAAAGGCTTTTTCAGAGAAAGAATTCTATTCTAATCCAAGTTGTTATATACCAGCTGTAAAATCTTGGATAAGTTATTTAACTCACAAAGCATACGTTTCCTCATTTCCACATGGTGATAATGAAACCTATCTTGTGCATGTTTTTTTTTGAGAAGCGAATATGAAAATACATGTAAAACTCTTAGTGTAATGCTTGACATAGCTTTTATTATTATTAAAGCAGTAAGTGAAGAACATAAGTGTTTCTTACAGACAATTTCTGAGACAGTCATGATCCATATTCTGAGAACCTGGTACTACATGAAATTCATTAATATACTTTTGTATAAAAACAGATATGTTATACAGATACAATTAATCTTGCCTAATATAGATATTTGACAATTAGCAAGTAAGAGAAACAAGTTTGAGATATCACTTCTATTAAGATACGGGATCCACAAGATTTTTAAAACTTCTATTTCTTTGTTGGTATAAACTTGATGTAACATTGATCTTTTTCATTTTTTGAAGCTATTCTCCTTGTGCATAAAATGATACACTTAATAACTTCATTTACAGGTTTCATCTCTCCCTAGCAAGCTTCATACTCCCTGCCTGAAAATAATCAAATGTTCTCTGCTTGTGGTACTGTACAAACTGTTCCTGAATTCAGCCAGTAAAAATACTTCTACTTGTAAATAATAGTAGTAAATAAGTTTATTTAAATCTTAGATTCTTGATAAAATGATAATAACAATCAGTATTATAATTCATGGAAACAGCATAATGGTAGGATCATAGATCATTATTTATGATTCATATCATTATTATTCTTTTTTTTTTCTTTTGGTAGTGGAGATTAAATCCAATGGCACTTAAATCCTGAGCTATATCCCTGGACCTCTTTTATTTTTTATTTTGAGACATAGTCTGGCTAAGTTGCTTAGGGCCTTGCTAAATTTCTGAGGTTGGCTTTGAAGTTGTGATCCTCCTACCTCAGCCTCCCGAGATGCTGTGATTGCAGGCATATGCCACGGTGCCCAGCTTAATCTCATTTTTTATATATAATCACAGTTTAGAAATTGACCTTCCTGTTATCTGATTAAGAAAAATCACATTATAACTCAATTTGAATTAACAATGCTATGGGGAGGGTGCCTGGCTCGGTGGTTACAGGGCTTGCCTGACATGTGTGAGTACGCAAGTTCAAACCCCAGTACCACATACACAACGAAGTGTTGCAGCAGCAAAGGCCACATGAAAAACTAAACAAAAGTTGATTCTCTCTTTCTCTCCCTCTCTCTTTCGCTGTCCTTCTCTCTTTAAAAAAAACATAATGCTATTGGTTCCCAGATCATAACAGAGGCTTGAGGCAAGGAATATTTACATGTTCTGTGGCTTATCTATATCCTGTTCTGAGCCCAGGAAAAAAGACAGAGCCAATGTATTTGCGTGATTCAAATCCTCATCTGTGTCTATAGTTTTCCCTCATTTATCCACATGTACATTTGGTTTTCAGAGATATACCCATGCTATTAAGATGAGCGTGTGATCATAGCTGACTGCAAAATATGCTTTATGTTTAAGAAAACCATCTTTTTTCTTTCTTTGTATTTTGTTTTTGCAATGAACACATTACTGTCATGACTGAATAACCTCTTGAACAACATTTCTACATTTATTCATTTCTTTTATAAGTAGCCCATTAATAACATCATTAAAAATAACATAAGGATTACAAGCAATATTGATTTTAATGACATTTTAACTTTTCATTTGTGCTGTGATGATGGCAGAATGCTTAAAGGAAAACAGAGAAAAAACAAACAAACAAGGGTGCATACAAAGGAGTTAGGTTACTTTGCACCATAACCTCAAGGTGGAAAGGTCTTTGGTACTCACAGCAGGGAATGGGCCATAGTAACTAGCAGGATAACACATGGATGCCACACATGAGTGAGAAAGCAGAAGGACAGTATTCAGATAAGATTTGCAGGAAATTTTTACCCTAGTAGGCACTGAAGTAGTGCATATGCCAGGGCTTTTGGGTTAATATAGAAGGATATGGATTATATTTTATAAGTAAAAAATGACTGAGAGGGTGTGGAACACTTGATGCAATAAAGCATGAAAATGACAGATGGAGTGAAAAGATGAATCAAAAATGTTCTTGTATTTTTATTTGGCAGAAGAGAAAATTATTCATTATTCATCTCATTTTCTCCTATCTTTGGTAAATCCATCAACTAGAAAACATATATATTTCCAACAGATGGAATCTATTTTCCCATGGACTTTTAGACAGTGATTAACATCATATAGTACAGAATTTTGTACTATCATGATTAGTGTATATGGTCTAGCATGTTTTGGTCAAATTTGTGACAACTCATATGACTCTATGATACATATATGTATTGCAAGTCATATGATGTAATAAAAGTGGTACAAAATAAAATAATTTATTTAAAACAGTAAATATCATTTTTTACAGATAGATTATGAGTCAATAACTAATATGCTAATTTCACTCCTATCATAAATTCTTTGTGAGAATCTAAAAATTGAATTTCTGAAAATTCAAATAGTATTCTACAGCTAAAAGAAAATCAATCCTAGAAAATACACTTGAGATAATAAGTTTGTGAGGTATTGAGTAAATTTTTTGGAATTTTAATAAAGTGGCAACATAGTGGCTGGAACAGTGGCTTAGCAGCGGTTATCAGCGCTTGTCTGGGGTGCATGAGGACATGGGTTCAAACCGAACCCTAGCACCATGTACACAACTAAGTATATTGGAGCAATGAAAACAAAAGCTACATGAAGAACTAAATAAAAATTTATTTGCTCTTTCTCTCTTTCTCCCTGTTCCTTTCTCTCTTTATGAAAAAAAAGACAACATAAATAATTTGAATAATTTTTTTTAAAGAGAGAGAATGAGAGAGAGAGAGAGAAAGAGAGAATGAACATTATTTAGTTTTCAATCTGGGTTGTTTCTCTGAGAGTTGTGAACGTGGTGCTGGGGTCCAAACCTTTGTCTTTGTGCATGCCAAGCAAGCACTCCAACCACTGAGCCACTGCAGCTCTTTGAATAAGATTTCTACAATTTAGCTTTTTTATTTGTATATTTTCATAATAAGAAAATTGAAATTGATTGTAGTATGATATGACTGATGGGAAACTAAAAATAGAATTACACATAATGATAATAATATTACTGATTATAGGAATGAAAGTGGTTATGCAATTTGAAAAAATTTCGAAAAAGGTACCAGGGAAGCACAAAATTCCATGTTATTTTAGTGGGATACCAAAGCCAGGGTTTCATCTTGTTAGGCATATTCACTGTGTCACATTCAGAGCTCTGTGTTGGTTGTTTTGACCTATCAAGGTTAACTATAGTTGCTGTAAATATTATTCTTCAGAGAGCTTGATCATCATGATTGTTCATAAAACACCAAACTGTCTTATGACAATATGTTGATTGGATCTGATAATTTAGGGTAATAATTATTATGAACTATGTTAGTAAGAAAATTGCTAACCACAAGCCATCATCAAGTAGAAATTATATATAGGTGAATGGATTTGGGTAGGTCCAGATTGTACATGTTTCAAAAGCTAGGAGCTCATTTTCATTGACACTGTGTTTTGATTTGGATATGGTATGTCTCCCCAAAACCTCGTTATTTGAAAGCATGATCACCAATGCAGCAAGGTGCTGAGGTAAGGCTTTTACAAAATGAGAGCTGTAATCTCAACAATGGATTAATCCATTTGATGAGTTAATAATTTGAATAGACTGATGGTTGGTAATTGTAGACAGGTTTAGTGCACTAGTAGAAGATAAGTCACTGTAAGCGTGGCCTGGACAACATCTGTCCCTGGCCTCTCCTCCTCACTCACTCTGCTGCCCGGTTGCCATAAGCAAAGCCTTTCAACCAATGATCTTCTGTTTCTCTTCTCCAAAAGCAATGGAATTGGCCAACCATGGACTGAGAACTATGAAACTGTGAGGCCCAAACAAACATTTACTCCTCTAATGTGTTCTTGTCCGGTGTTTTGTTCATAGGAACAGAAAGCTAACTAACACATATAGATTCCTTCTGTATTGCCTCTTCTCGGTCAATCCACACCTATGGTCTCAACAGAGTTCTGTACAACTAGTTGCTTAGAAATAAAAAGCTCAAGACTAGTTTACAGTTGAATCTGCTGAACATGCTAATATCACTGGTGCAGTTTCTGTTTCTTTCATGGTTAATAATTGCTACTTTAAGGAATAGATTACATAAATGAGTAATTTTAATACAATATTGCTAGGCTAATTTCTACCACACATAAGCTATTTCTCTGTAAAGAAATCCCCCAGGACTGGAGCAGAGAAGCTCAGTGGGTATGGCATTTGACACGCATGCACAAGGACATGGGTTTAAAACCCTGGCATCATGTACATAATGATGTATTGGACCTACAAAAGATACATGGATAACTACAGAATTCTTTTTCTCTCTCTTATTCTCCCTCTCCCTCTCTCTCTCTCTCTCACTCTGTATGTGTGTGTGTGTGTGTGTGTGTGTATATATATATATATATATATATATATATATACATATATATATATATCCCAATTTCTCTATGATTAAGTTTCTTATATAAATTCAATTTTTCTATGATTAAGTTTCTTTTCATTTTGTTAAGGAGTTTAGTTGTCATACAATCATAGATATAATAATATGACATGCATTTGATAGCTAGTCTAGTCACTCCTACATCACACACCACCAGTCTCTACGATATTTTCCTCCACAACACCTTTTCTCCATTTACTATTATACTAGCTGACAGTTTGTCATATATGCCCTTTTCATAATTAGATAAGTTCCTTTGATCCCTAATTTCTACAGAGTTTTGAGCAAAAATGGTTGCTGGATTTTACAGAAGGCCTTTTCTACATCAATTGAGATGATCATATGATTTCTGTCCTTAATTCTGCTGAAGTGATGAATCACATTTATTGATTTATTTATGTTGAACCTCTGTGTGAAACCCCCTCGATTGTGATGGATTATCTTCTTGATGTGTTTATGAAAGTGGTTCACTAGAACTTTATAGAGGATTTTTGCATTAATGTTCATCAGAGATAATGGTGTATAGTTTTCTTTTTTTTAATGTGTCTTTGTTGAGTGTGGTATCAGAGTTATGATTGCCTCATAAAAGTTTTTTGGAGAGAACCCTCCTTTTGAATTTCTTGAAATAGCTTAGTAAGTATAGGTATTAACTCCTCTTCATAGGTTTTGTAAAACTCATTCAAGTCCTGGGATATTTTTCTTTGGAAAGCTTTTAATTGCTATATGGATTTCAGTGCCTGTTATTGGATTGTTTGGGCTTTCAATATCTTTCTGCATCAATTTGGGGAATGTTGAATTTGTCTAGAAATTTGTCCATGTCTTCCAGATTATCTAATTTAGAAGAGTATAGTTTTTCTCAGTAAATTTTGAAGTTCTGTTGAATTTCTGTGGGATTCAGTGGAGATCACTTCCTTTTCATTGGTGATTTTGTTGATTTGCTTCATTTCATTCTTTCTTTTAGTGAGATTGGCTAGAGATCTCTCAATTTTACTTATTTATTTAAAGAATCAGCTCTGTGTTTCATTGATTCTTTTATTGTTCTTTTTTTTGTTTGTTTGTTTTTGATTACATTGATTTCAGCTCTGATCTTAATTATTTCCTGTCTTCTGCTGGCTTTGTAAATAGGGTTTTCTTTTTGTAGGGATTTGGGGTGGAGAATAAACTAATTTATTTGAGCTCTCTCCTGATTTTTTTTTTATAAAGAGAGAGGGACAGTGAGAGAGACAGAGAAAGAGAGAAACAAATTTATTTAGTTTTTCACATGGCCTTAGTTGATCCAACACTCAGTTGTGTACGTGGTGCTGGGGTTTGAACCCGGGTCCTCGTGCTTGCCAGGCAAGCGCCGAAACCGCTGAGCCACTGCTCCAGCCCCTCTCCTGATTTTTAATGTGAGCACTCAGTGCTATAAATTTTCCCCTTAAGAATTATTTCATGCTGTGCCAAAGGTTTGGATAGGTTGCATCTTTATTCTCATTTGCTTCCGAGAATTTCTCGATTTCCTCTCTCATGTCTTCTTGGATCCATTCTTCATTTAATAGGGTATTATTCAATCTCATATGTATGTATATGTGTTTTATGTTAGAATTTTTGCTGTTAATTACTAGGGTCATGGCATCACGTATGACAGGATACATGGAATAATATCTACTTCTATATTTGCTGAGATTACATATGTGAACTAGAATATGATCTATTTTGGGGAAGTATCCATTTGAGAAGAAGATATACTCAGTCAGTTTGGGGTGGGATATTTATAGATGTGTTAAGTCCATTTGATTTATGGAGTTGTTTAGGCTGGAGATTGCTTTACTTTTTTATGATGTGTTTATTGGTGATAGAGAAGTACTAAAGTTTCCCTGTGTAATGGTGTTGAGGTCCACAAGTGGCTTTATGTCATGGATTAATTTTTCTACATGGTTGGTGGAGCTTTTGTTTGGAGAGTATATTTTTACTATGGTTATATGTTCCTGTCACATTGTTCCTTTAAATAGAATGTAATGGCCTTCTTTATTTCTTCTGGTTAATTTATGTTTAAAATCTACTTTTTCAGATATAAAGATTTCAACACCAGCTTTCTTTCTTGGGCCATAAGCTTGGTATATTTTTTTCCATCCTTCCACCCTCAATATGTGATATTATTGGCTGTAAAAAGTCTCCTATGGGGAGAATAATGTTGGAATTTGTTTTGTGATCCAATCTGCTAATCTGTGTCTTTAGATTGGGGCATTGAGAGCATTGACATTCAGTGTTAGGTCAGTTATGTGTTTGTAGTTTATAATCATCATGTTTCATTAGTAAATTTTGTGCTGTTTTGCTTGTTTATTGATAGTGTGTACTTCTTTTCTTTAAAAAAGAGGGTCAGTGTGTGTGAGAAAGAATCAATTTTGTTTAGTTTTTCATGTGTTTTTTGTTACTCCAATAGTGTGTACTTCTATGAATTTCCTCTGTGGATTTTGAGATTTGTTTGCTTGTTCTTCTAACTGGCTTTTACCATTGAGGATTCTTTGTAATGATGATTTTCTGTTCATGAACACTGCAAGAGTAATCTTATCATGAAATGTTCTTATTTTCTCTTCAAATTTAAAGCTGAATTTTGCTGGTTATAGTATTCTTGGCTGCAGGTTGTGGTTATTCAGCTTTTGAAAGATCTTCTTCCAGGATCTTCTTGCTTGTAGAGTTTGAGCTGAAAAGTCTATTGTGATCCTAAATTGTTTGCATCTGAATGCAATTTGGCATTTTTTGCTTGCATGTTTTAATATTCTTTCCTATTATACATTTTGAATATTATGTGTCTTGGTGAGCTACTCATTTGATTGGGCTTATTGCATGTCCTGTATGCTTCTCAGATGAACATTTCTACTCTGATGAGACTATTCTGATGTAGGAAATTTTTTCTTGATCTATTTCATTGAGAATGCTCTTTATATCATTCATTCACATTTTGATTTTTTTTCCTGTATGACGATTATTCTTAGATTGTTTCTTCTGATTTCATCCCAGGCATTTTGAAAATTCTGCTCTTGTTCTGTGAGTTTTTATTGTGTTTTGTCATCTATGATTTAAGCTTATTCAGCCTGTCCTTATTATCAGAAGTTCTCTATTCAAGTGCCGACATTCTATTTTCTACAAAAATCAATCTGTTATTAAATTCTTCCATTGAGCCTTTGTTTTCATTGACTGAGAATGTCAAGTCTGAGACTTCTCTTTTCAGTGTTTCCCTTTATTTGTTAAAGAAGTTTTTGATCTCCTGTGTTTGTTACCTTATTTCATTCTTTAAATCTTCTTTTAGGTCTTTGAGTACTTTAGTAATCAGAGATCTGATAACTTTTTCTAGATTTTCATCCTGTTAACTATCAATGAGCTACATGACTTGGGAGTTGTAGGTTTGAGGTGAATCTTTTCTAAAGTGCTTCCTCATTTATGGTGATAGTATTCTAGGACCTTGAATTGCAGTAAATTCTGTTTCCTCTTATTTTGTATGTGTACCTCTGTGTACAATTGAGGTGTTTGTTCTGCTGTTTATCGATGAATGTATAGAATGGCTTGGTGTCAGAGGAGTGTGTCTTGAGACTCACTCTCGTTGAACCCCTTTGTGATCTTATTGATGGGTGCCTTTTTTTTTTTTTGTCCCTTCCATTACTTAGGTAGTTGAGTTCACCAGCAGGCATTTCTATCTGTGAACTTTTATTGACCTTTGCAATTTCTAATATCTTAATAGATAATGAAATGGAATGAGAAAGAACACTCAATGCTTACCATAAACAGCTTAGAGCAGCCTAATTTGCTCCCTCTATAACTGTTATGATGCTACTTTCCTCCTAGGAGAGGAATTGTGGGAGTTAGTACCTATATCCAGCAACAGGTATATTTAACTATTGGGTGTGCAGGTCACTTGAAATCAAATAATCTATATCAAGAATGGCAATCACAGCAGAAAAGTTTTCCAGTATTAATGATGGCAATGCCAATTATATAAACTAAATAAGCCTAGTTAGAGGTGAGTTTATAGACACCTATGAGCATAGGAATTGTGATGAGAGAGTGCAAAGAGCCAGAGCAGAGAGCAAGTAGAGCTGATGTGAGATAAAAGAAAGAGAGAGAAGGAATAAAAAGAAAAGGGTGGGAGGAGGGAAAGGGCAAGAGCGAGAGAGCAGAATAAAGATTTTTTTTAAATGTGGATATAGAAAGGAGTATCAGAGGTTGTTACTACTGGGAAGCTAAACAGCACAAACATGAATTGTGGTGGTGAGAAGCAGGGGCAGGAGTTGGGAGGACAGTTCTTTATGGTTGAGAAAGAGTTCAGAATGGAAGAGGAGTTATATTAAGGTAAAGAGGAGATTGAAAGACATGACAATTTAAAATTTTGAAAAAATTAAAAATAAAAAATATTTTAAAAATAAAAATAAATTTGTTAAAAAGTCCATATGACCATAGATAATTCAGTTTCATTGGAGGTTATATAGATACATCTATGGTGAAATATAAGTAACATGGAATTAAATGCAAAGTCAATGTAAAAAAAAAAGACAGAAAAAATTGTTTTTAATCATATGGTTCTGGGTAAGCAGGGTGGACTATAGTTGCAGAGCGCCCTCTGCTGGTTACAGGCGAATTATGATCGATGATTTCCTGGAACTTTGACCCAGGGTGTCCTGTTCCCAGGCTACCATGTTTGCATTTGGGAACAGACTGAGGCTTGCACTCAGCCAGAAAGAGCATCTGGGTCCCAGTAGGCTCCTGTGTGTGTGTGTGTGTGTCAGGGCAGCATCTTAGCTGCTCCTGTGCATTCCACACAAGCCCAAAGGCTGCCGCTGAGACTCAGGGTTTGGTAATGATGCTCGAATTGATTTCAAGGGCTCACTGCAAATTAGGTTAAGATCAGAGTGCTGCTTCTTTGAATTTGAGTTTTTCCATGTGAAAGGGTTTTCCGTAGTAGCTCAATGCTCTGACCTCTACCTCACTAAAAGGCGGGGTTTTCTGCCCGCTAACGCAGGGTGCAGACACTTCTGTCTCTCTTCCTCCCTGCGCAAGTTGTACTGTCTGTGTCCTTGCAGGGGCGGCTGCTACCGGCATCACTGCGCAAGCCAGAGAAATATGTCAATTCTCCTGTAGCTAGTCCCAGAATAAGACCAGAGGGGTGCTTCTTTGAATTTGAGGATTTCCGTATGAAAGGCTTTTGCTCAATAGCTCCAGAATCAGCCAGCCTCCTGACTGAAAGGCACTGCTCTGGCTCGGTGCCACCACGGTGGGCAATGAGAGCTGTAGAGCGCTTTGAATTTGCCTGGAGCCCACCTCAAAATCATCACATTTCTGTGTGTCTTTGGGTGTCTCCAGATGACCAGGGCTGAGTTCCAGAGATGCTCAGGGGTACACTAATTTCCTGGAGTTGTGGGATCCCCCTTTATGGGAACAGGATCCGGAACCTAACACAAAAGCCTCAATCACACTGTCACCACTTTCTATGATAAAGTTTCAATCAAACTGATTCAGTTATATTAGGTAAATTTTATTCAAAGTTCACAGTATATTATATGACATTATGAAAATTCTGCTTTTTTTCTTTCAAAATGAGTAAACTTCTATTTTGTTGTTTGTGTCAATTATGTCAATTATTGTTGTATTGAGAAAAGTATGTGCTATTAAGCTTTTCATTAATGTATTCAGAATTTCATTTACAAATATAATATTCTATTGTTTTTTTCTTTGCCTGAAAACTTACCAAAGGTGAGTTCTTTTAATTCATTAAAAATAACAACAATAACATTTACTAAAGCAAAACTATGGAAGTATCATGACTCTCTCCTTTCGTCTGTATGCCAGGGTGATGACATGTTTATAAAAAGTTCTCCCAATTCTTATATTAAATAAATTGATTATAAAATAATTTATGGATCAAATATTTTAACACTAAAAAGTACAAATATATGAAAATGGCACATGAGTGATCTTTATGTAAAGAAGAATTATAGTCTAGAAATCATAAAGGAAATATTGATAAAATGAACAATATTATAAAGAGTTTATAAAGTTACCATAAATAGTCAATAAAAGAATAATTTAGGAAAAGGATTTTTAACTTATTATACAACTTCAAGACTAATATTATATTCTAATATATGAAATATCAATAAGAGAAGTAAAGATAAAAGAAGTTTAAAATATGAAAAGTTCAAATAATGAAAAATATACAAATGACTTGTAAATATATTGAAAGTTTATGAGCTTCATAATTAGATAAATTGAATTAAAACTAAGATGGCTTTGTTAACTTTAATTAGGACAAACAAGCACTAATTTTAAAGTATCTCTGATACTAGTTTCCAATATAGTTAGTTATCAGAAATAACTTTCATCAGACAACTAGACAATGTAAGTTAGAGAACTTGGCAACTATTATGAATTGTACATGTGCTTGTAGATAGCAATTATTCACTTGAGAATTTAGCAAGCAGTTTCACATCTAAATAGAAAGATACATGAGCAAGGATGTTTTTGAGGCAGTATTGGTAATAAAAGAAGAGCAACGGAACATCCCTTTATACCTGAATTTAACTCAAATGCAACATACCTGTAATTTATCTCATTTTATTATTCCCCAGATTGGCTTTTTATCGTGTCCTTCTCCAAATAAACACACACATAAATGACAGTAAATGTCTTAGATTTGTTATGCATTACTGCTCTCCAATAGACCTTTTCGAGTGAAAGGAAAAGTTGCCTATCTGTACTCTCTAATACCATACCCACTGGTCAGATGGGAAAATTCAACACTTGAAATTGGCTAATACGACTGAGGAAATATCAATTAACATGAAATTAAACGTGTATAGCCACAGGTAGCTGGCATAGTGTGAGGTAAATAGTTTTTCTTTTGGAAGACCCAGTTAGTGACCTTTTTCTGTTAAAAATTATCTTTTATGTATGCTTCAAATCAGACCTCTCTCTTACTTTGATTTTGTTCATCTTTATTATTGTGCATTTTCCTAAAAGACCATATCATGTTTGCCTCGCCCTGAAGCTCTCCTCTAAAAAGTTTGGAAAGCATAAAACTTAGTCATGTGACAAATGTCCACCTCTTGAAACCATCAGTATGACCCTAGTTTCTCCCCAGGCTCATACTCCTGCCACATCTTCAAACCCATTTACAGATTCTATGATCCTTATAAAATCCCATTTGAAATACATCATGGATTTCCATGTGTCCACAGTTTTACACCTTCAAATTTTTCTTCCTGAAATGTTTTACTTAATGCTTTTACTTCATTTCTCCAATTCTTCTGTGTTTGGATATAACCTGATCGGTAAATGTCTTTAATTCCATTAGCAAATTTATGAATGATATTCAGTGTTTACATAATATCCAAATTTAACCACTTCAGTGACAACTAGTAATTTGACAAATAAATGCAGGAAAAATAACAAATCAGTAATTCAGAAATTAAAATATGATAAATTTTCTTCAGCATAAAGAAACAGAGAAAATCCCTGAAAATATCAAGAATTACTAGAAATTGAGACAACATCAAACTTGATAGTTTGACTTGTTCATTCTTGAGAACTGCTTTTATTTTCACTGATTTTTTTGAAAGAGAGAAGGACAGTGAGAGAAAGAGAGAGAGAAAGAGATTGATTTTTATTGAGTTTTTCACATGGCTTTTGTTGCTCCGACACTTAGTTGTGTTTGTGGGTGCTGGGGTTGGAACCCATGTACTTGAGCATGCCCAGCAAGCCCCGTAACTGCCAAGCCACTGCTCAGTCCATATTTTCACTGATTTTTAAAATATGTTCTTAGTAAATAATGGTGGTGGCAGGGAGATCTTGACTGGGAGCAATTGCAAGTGTCTGGGACATATCACGTCACTCCTAGCCTGTTATTGAGCCATGCCTTTCTACTCTTCCTGGTAAAGTAGCATCATTGAGACTAAGGAACTGATCTTCTCTCACAGTCCATCATATGAAGGACAGATGTGAAATCTTACTCACCGTGGACAGTCATCAAAGGCATATATAGGCTGCCTAGGCTTTCAGAAACTGCTTCTTTTTATGTTTTTCCAGGATTTTGAACCCAGCAGCATTTAACCATTGAGGAACATCCCCAGTCTTTTTTGTTGTTGTTGTTTTCATCTTTTATTTTGAGACAGTGTCACTACGTTTCTGAGGCTGTCCTCAAATTTGTAATCCCATATTGCTGGGATGATGGGTGTGTGCCACCACGCCTTTTCATCATTCTGATTAGACGTTTTCTACTTCACAGGTCTGCAATTGTCTAACAAATTAGCACTTTCTGAGTCCTTATATTATGCAAGATAAATAAACATTCATAATGTTTCCACTTTAGTAGGAAGTTAAGAATTTGTTCTATCTTTGCTAATAATTTTTCTGTAACCCCTTAATCTTGTTATTTGTCCTGACATAGCACATTTATTGCAGGTGTCATCAAAACTCCAGTATGGGTAATCGTACTGAACTTCCAAACCTAATGCACATATCAGTAATATTTCAAATGATGCTGAAATTGGTAACATCTTTTATTACATATTTATATGTGTTAATCACCACTTTTGAGTACTTACTAAGTTTCAACATTCACGGTGCTTAAAGATAACTTACTCAAAGGATCTCAGAAGACTTTTGCTGTGTGAGTGCTATTAATTGTCTCTTGATTTCTAGCAAAATTTAGAATTGCTGTCATTCAAAGATGCATCAGTCAAACCAAGTTATGTGTGCACATGACCTAAAGTAATCCCCAATGGGTTACCTCTTTTATAATCCCATTCAATTAAGTGTTGACAGAACTGTGACTTACTTCTAATAGAATGTGATGAAGGTGATGGGGTGAAACTGACACATTTAGATTACTTTGCATCCAGGACTTCAGTTTGCCAGATTTCCTTACAGCTTGCCACAGAGGTAAGGAGAGGGCTTCCAGGCAAGGAAGTGCAGGCAGCCTCTTGAACATGAGGATACCCTCTAGCCAACCTTCCGTGAGAAACTGGAACCTCCAGGCCTGCCAACAGAGGGAGATACATTCTACTAACAGTTTGAATGGTCTGGGATCTGGACTCCATCTTCCACATCAGAAAGCATCTCATCTGACACCCCACCATTTTGCAGCCCTGTGAGTCTCTGAAAAATAGACCCATCTAAGCTTTAATTAGAATTTTAGTATGTGGAAAATGTGAGATAATGTGTATGTGTGATATATTGTTTCAAGCTACTAAATTTGTGGGTTTTTTATGTGAAGAATTAAAAATTAATGCAGTGGGGCTAGAGTAGTGACTCAGTGGTTATGGTGCTTGCCCAGCATGTGCAAGTACACGGGTTCAAACCCCACCACCCATGTACACAACTAAGTGTCAGTGCAACAAAAGCCATGTGAAAAACTCAATAAAAATTGATTCTCTCTCTCTCTCTCTCTCTCTCTTTCTCTCTCTCCTTCTCTCTAAAAAAAGAAAAACTAATTCAGTGGGCTCTGTGGCTCAGCAGTATAGCGTGCATGCCTGCCAGATGGTGAGTACCTGGGTTTGAATTCTAGCAAACATAACAACTAAGTGTTGAAAAACAAAAAACAGAAGAAAAAATAAATAAAATTGTTTCACTCTCTTTCTTCTTTTTTTCTCTTTCTCAAAGCAATCAAACAGACAACTAAACAATAGAACTAATACAAGGTGCACCCAAGGAGGGAGAAAAGGAGTTCTGGGTTTTAACACGTTGGTTTAAGTCATTGGTTTCTCCTCTTATAAATTCTTACCTGTGTATTACTATAATTTGCAAATACACTGATCATTTTGAAATATTTAGAGTAGCAAGGAACTTTGTTCAAAAATACTGCAAAATTTTCTTAGTTCCCTTCAATGTGAAATAATTTTATATTGAAATATCTCCCTCATCCAAGTTTCAATTTATAGCATATTCAAAATATATAAAGTGCAAGATAATTCTTAATATTTGCATGGATCAAAACCAAATATGGTGATAATTTGTTTTAAGAGTGTGAGACTATGATACCATAAGGAAAGATCAAAAATGATCCAGAAAGTAGTTTCTATGAGACCTTAATTTAGTGAAACCATATTAACTTTTTATTTCTTTTCCTTTAGAAATTAGAGGCTTATTGGTAATATTAAAATCCTGCTTTTCTTGAACTATCCTGAATCATGGAACTTATATAGAAAATATAAAACAGAAACAACTCTTCACTGATTATACATACCCTATAATAAGAAATATCTTGTTGCTAGTTAGAAATAAGTATGCTTGCACTACTAAATTACTTCCATTTATAACTATATCCTGCAATGTTCAGAACTTATAAATTTTGTAAATGGGATATGTATTCACATTGAGAATCTCATCCTTGATAAACTTTCTGTACTTGGCTATTTTGCATTTTCCTTGCTATCTCACTATCTGGAATCATAAAAGTTGCATAATGGGAATAATTACTCTTAAGCTTATGTGTCCTTCATTTCACAGAACATTTAAGACAGCCAGTCTATAAAAGGTTCAGAGTCACTTCCTTTTTCCCTGAGATAACTACCAATTCAACAAGGTGTTTATTGGTGGCAGCATGGTCCATTAACACAATCCCTCAGGATGTACACTGCTATGATGAACAGATTCTGCTATGGAAGAAACATCCCTGACAATAAAAATATACTATTTTTTCAAAGCCATTACCTTCAGATATTAAATCTTTAAAAAACACAAAACATATTCTTTAAAATTGCTAAGAGAGTAGATTTTGTGATATTGCCATACACCAAAAAAAAAAAATTAAATATGTGAAGTAATGCATATGAAGATTATTTTGACTTAGTCAATACACATGTATATGAATTTTAAAATGTGCTTACACCTTGAATACATACAGTTTTGTCAATTATACTTCAATAAAGCTAGAAAAAGTGATGTGTAAATAAAGATTAACAGTTGGAATTTCTACTTCCTTAGAACTAACTTCCTGAACTGATTTGCACTTTGCAGGTAGTTTTAGCTATCAAAGTAATTTGGTCTTTTTCTGATTGCCTCTAATATAAACATTTTTCATTTTTAAAATGTTTGCTTTCTAATAAGGGTGACTTCAGCTTCCAATTCTATGTAAAACTTGGTATCCTGGAATAACTATAGTTTATAAACACTAACCTATGTATTAATTGATGAGAAGCCACAAAAATCAAGATCTAGTATAGTCCGAATGGGAACTTAAAAAGTCATGAAAAGACCCTGTACTTAATGATATTGTGAAAGTGAGGGATGCAGCAGACAGAGGTGGAGCCTGGATTCTGTCCAAGATGGAATCTAACAAATATTCTCCTCCCAGTACCCCATTGACACACACACACACACACACACACACCCATAGACATGCAATCAATATGGGTTACACAATCAATGTACATAAGAAACAGGAACTCCATTTCAAGGAGAAACAATAATGAAATCTGTGTATCTTGAATTTTTCATATTGAAAAGAGGGAAGACATGAATTTTTCCCTGAGAATGTTTAACATATGGTGGACCTCAAATGATTATTATAGTCAAGAATTATAAAGTTATAAAATAAATTATTAAATAAGAAAATATTCAATAAATCACAAAGAAAAACAAACCTATAAAACTCTCCAAGACGGATTTTTTAAAAAAACTCTTTATTAAGGAGTTAAGTTGTTGTACAATCATAAATGCATATAAATTAACAATATGATGTGCATGTATTATTAAACCAGAATTATCCCCATATCACCCACACCCAATCTCTTGAATCTTTTATATTTTGCTCCTACAAACAATATAAATGCTTAGATTGTAAATTTTACAAAATTAAATGATTGCATAAGTATTATTTAGATTCTTAATGGTGTAAAGAGTATGCTACATTGTTGATTGTCTCCCTAGACCCCTCCCTATTCTCTCTCCCTGTCCCTTTCTCTTTCTCTATCTTCTCTTTCTCCCTCCCCCATCTGCTACATACCTGATTGCCCTAGATTATGAATTGCTATGCCTTTCCTGTCTCTAATACATGAGGTTTACTACCTTTCACATGGGCCTGGGTTTAGCTCCAGCTTTCATAAATGAGTGAAAAAATTTAACCCTTGACTCTCTGGGTTTAGCTAACTTTGCTTAGTATGATTTCTTCTGTTGCCCTCCATTTACCTTCAAAGGCTGCAATTCTTTGCTTCTAATTGCAAGATGGAATTTAATTGTAGTCCTCCAAGTCAGAGAGCAGTATTGCCAAACTCCACAATCTATAGCAAGGTTTCTAGCACTGGGAGTGTATTTCATAGCTACAATTACATGCACTCTTACTAAAACTTCATTAGGGTCTATACACAATTACAGCTATCATTTATTACATCTATTTCTGCCAATGTATCTGGCACAGAATCAGTGTCTTTTTAACTTTCAGACATTACAAAGGATGGATATTATTTCTTCATATTTCAGAAGAAGAAATTACAGCTCATTGTTATACAGCTGTAAGCAACAAAGCTAGTATGTGATAGCTGCTGGAAAGTCCTGTAACTACTTCTCTAGCAATCGTGTCAAGACAGAAACTAAATGAATGTAGTATAAGTGATGAAGTAAGATTTATTAGCTAGTTTAATGAGCATTTTCACTGAAGTCTTCATAGGACAATTGTAACAGGTGCTTTGGCTGTGTTTACTTACCACACATAAATTTTGATAAATTGAATATTAACTAACTTTATTTTATTTCATTAGAAAATAATATGTAACTACTGAAAGTTAGTTATGTGAGAAAATAAAAAATATGAGCAGAAAATGTTTAACAGCAACAAATCAAGAAAATAATTGAGCATTCAAATACTAGAAGTAATCATTTTAGGGGCTGGAGCGGTACTTCAGTAGTTAGAGTGCATGCCTGGGATATGTGAAAATGCGATTTTGAACCCCAGCACCACCTGCACAACAAAGTGTCAGAGCAATGAAAGCCACATGTAAAACTAAATAAAATTGATACTGATTTTTCTATCTCTCTCACTTTTCCTCTCTCTTTTTTTAAAAAATGAAATCATTTTAAAGTCACAATAAACTTATTCATTTTCAGCATTTTAAATAAATAGAAAAACAAAAACCATTTTATTTTTCAACAAATTCAGCTACATCAATGTTTACTGCAGCACAATTCACAATAGCTAAACTATGGAATCAACGCATTTGCCCATCAATGGATGAATGGATCTAAAAACTGTGGTGTATGTGTACAAGGGAGTTGTACTCAGCTATTATAAAGTACAAAACCATGACCACTGAGGGTAAATGGATGGAAATGGAAAGAATTATGCTAAGATGATGGAGAGGGATAAGAAGGTCATAAATATTGCATGGCAAGCTTTACTCCCCTGAGAAGCTAAATAATACCCATGAAGGCATTTAAAATGAGAAAGCTCAAAAATAAGCATATTTGTTCATTTATGTTTCTAGCTGTAATTGAGGGGGAATGCAGTGGAGATATGAGACCTGGGTGTGGTTGGGTGGTGGTGGTGAATCCTAGGTAAGGATCAGGTTCAAATTACATTGTGTCTTATGTGGATGAATGTGTAATAACGAATCCCTTCATTATGTAAGATTATGATGCCCAAATAAAAATATTCAGATATCCCACTACAGCATACATTTTCTATTTTGAGAAATTCAGCTATGAAAATAATGGTATACAGTTTGACAGTATTATTAGTTTTGGAAATGCATTTATCTCTTCTCAAATCACAATCCTGCCTTTTTTTTTTGTTTTAACAAAATAAAAACAAGGTAATTATTTGAGCATTTTTATTATCAGTTTTAGCATCATAAAATGGGCATAATACCAACATTTATTAACTCCATCTCTATTCCTACAGTTTTGTGTGTGTGTGCGTGTGTGTGACTAATAGAGATAAAGAGATTCATAAAAATGACCTGGCTCTGGACATATCACCTCTTAATTACTTAATTAATTTAATAACACTGATGACTCAAGAGAAATCATATGGCAGGGTCTAAATGATTTATAATCACAGATTTCCTATTTTAAAGTGACTTAAAATTATCCCTAAGATAAGTTGTTGTCAGACCTGTACAATTGTCAGACAAATGCACGTGCCACTATTTATTGCCATGCAGTTTATTAGAATTATTGATATTATTTAGTAAAAATATTGTGTATTCCCCAAATAGACACAAATTAAAGAATATATGATAGGGGTTGAAGTGGTGGCTTAGCAATTAAGATGCTTGCCTGAAATGTGTGAGGACAGAGGTTTGAACCCCAGTACACAACTAAGTGTCAGAGCAACAAAGGCCACATTAAAAACTAAAATAAAGTTGGTTCTGTCTTTCTCTCTCTCTCTCTCTGTCACTGTCCATCTCTGTCCATTATAATTTTAATTTCCTGAAATTTCAACTCAAACATAATGAGAGATACAAAACATAATATAATGTTATATTTGAGGTAGAACTGTCACTTTGATAACTATAACTATACTTCAAATGTATTTCAGGTGGACTTTATTTGTAATTATGCATTATTCTTCTAATTTTTCTATAATTATTATTATGACTTTATTCATAATTAGGGCACCAAAGGCCCAATTAAGGTCCCAATTACAGACTAAGATTGGATGACTCCCAATTTTTGAATTGAAACTAGAAAGAAAGGGCTATAAAAAGAGAAATATTAAATCACTGCTGGGACCTGAAGTACTTCTGTAAGGGTAAAGTATTGAAGGATTTGGGCATATTTGGCATTAATTCTAAAAAAGATTCAAAGGCATCAGATTTACCCTTATGTATTATTGTGGAGATATTAAAATGTAATCATATGCTATATATTCACTTTATTTCCTTCCTTAAACTTAACAGACTAGTATTTGCTAATTTTAATTTCTGATATAAACATTTTGAGACATGGTGACTGGATCATTTAACATTGTTTTAAAATCCTGCTCATTATGACCTTTTAGTTGTTATCGTTGTTACTACCCCTTTATATTTAGTCCACACCAAAAAGCTAAAATTCCAAGTAACAGAATTCCATCTATGTGAATTTTACTCTTTTTCTAAATTTACTCTAATCATTAGACATGTGTTATATTATGAACCAGGACATAAAGGGCAGTGCATTTTTCAAATTATTGAGCAAAACCAAATTTTGCTATTTTGCCAAATTTTAGTGGTCCTCAGCAACAACATTAAAATGAAGAAGTCAGTGTTTATTCTACACTTTCATTGCTGCAAGCTGTTCCCAGTGGTATGTTTTTTCAGACACCCTGAAATGCAGCATAGCAATACTGTTGAAGACATATTATTCTGCTTAGGATTTGATGATAGAGTCAGAGCCCTACCTCCACTGACTTTTTAAAAACTATGTTAAGCCAGGTCTGGTAGCACACACCTGTCATCCCAACCACTTGGGAAGCTGAGTCTGTAGGAATGAAAATGTATGGCCTGCCCCAGCAACTTAGTGAGATCCTGTCTCAAACTAATAAAATATATAAATAAAAAATCTGAGGTTATAGCTCAATAGTAGAACACCCTAGGTGAAATTATAAGTACCCCTCAAAAAACAAAACATTACAAACCAAAAACAGCCAAAACCCAACAACCAAATAAAACAAAGAGACTGTATTAAAACTAACTTTGTATTTTCCCAAAAGAGCTACAATGGCATGTTACAGAGATACAGCTTCGTCAATGTTAATAGCAGCTCAATTTACAATAGCAAAACTATGGAACCAACCCAGACACCCCTCACTGTATGAGTGGATTAAAAAACTGTGGTACATGTATACAATGGAATTCTACTCAGCTATTAGAAAGAACTATATCATGGCTTTTGCAACCAAATGGATGCACATGGGAAAAAAATTATGCTGAGTGAAATATCCCAAACTCAGAGACTCAAGGGCCAAATGTTTTCTCTCATATGTGGAAGCTAGAATACAATCAGAAACAGACTGAACGTTGGCTTAGCTAATAATAACCTGAGCACAGGTGAATTCTTACATGAGCACGGAGAACCTTGCCTACGAAGCTGGGTAATGAAGGGAGGGGGGGCAGGAAGGGGGGTTGTGAATAGGAGGGATATCAAGGCAGGTGGAGGGAGTGAGTAGGGGGCGGGTATCAACCCAGTGGGGAACCTTCGATTTCCATGAGAAGCCCAACTAACACGGGGGTAAAGTAGGGGAAACATGGTATCGCAGAAACCAAAGGGGGGAGATCATGAACTGACATCAGCTTCCGCTTGCTCTGTTATTATGCATGTCTTGATGATCGTGTGGCAAGGATTCCCTCCTATATGTAAGACTATGTTGAATGATTAATAAAAAAATTGTGAATGAAGAAGGTAATACAACTAATCACAAATGGGCTGCTGATCAAATACCTTGCAGAAATCGAAAAACATCACTGCATCTTTTAAAATAATACAAATGTAGTATATTGAATCAAACTGGATTTCATTTCATCACCATAACTAGAGCTGTTTATGAGGAATCTACTTGGATTACACCAAATAACCCATCCAAAATGAGGCCTGACATACGTGGCCGTGATCTTTGTTCCTTATCTTATAGCCTTGCTGCCATTGCTTTCATGCTTTGGTCTTGAAAAGTAAGAAAATTTACATAACTGATCAGGTGCCTATTTGCAATTGTACCAGATGTTCTTTCTAATGAATTTCTGGCTCTTAGACTTATAAAATAAAATATTAAGAGGCATTGCTTGAAGAATCAAGAAAAATGTCATCATTCTTTCAAATTATGGAATATTTTTACTGTATATTCACTGTATTTGACAACTCACTTTGAAATGCCTTCAAAATTGATGTGACCAAAGCCTTCTTGAAGGCTTCTAAGAATCTAGGGCTAATATAGTTCTTTAAGATATAAGTTGATTGAAGCACAGGGACATAACCCATTTCATAAAAACAATGCCATGCAAACTTACTTGGAACTCAAGTTAATTGTCCAAGGGGTACTAACATTTAAAAGATGGAATGGGGAGCTATATCATGAAAGTTTGAAAATGAATTTTAAATACATTGTCATCTCTAACATAAATTTTAAATATATAAAATCCATTGCCATTATTATGTTTTTGCTTGAGATTATAAAATGGACTGATTTACCCATGGATCATTTAAGTCCTATAATTCATTATGACTAATTTACAGTTACTTGTTTATCAAATAGAATTTTGAGTAGTAGGAGAATATAACATATGAGATCCTGACTGCTGAACTTAGACTCCTTAGTTTAAGTTCCCTCAAAGGTTTGGAAAAACTCATGAGGTCAATTATTCACTCACTCCTAGGAATTCATCTGCAAATAGGAGCAAAATTAGTATCCACTTCCTACTCTTTTGCTGAATCAATAGTCTGTATATGAAAAGTATTTAAATCTATTAGTCATGTGGTATATTATATACAACTGTTACTATTCTACTTTATTATTATAATTAATGCAGCATATAGGTAAGTACACTCCTGGAGGATTTTGAACTTCTATTGCTCAAAACACCGCAGAGGGAGGAAAAAACATTTGCTGCCAAGAATATGGTCGTGAAGCAGAGGAACACAAAAAATGGTGCCCAACGCTACATAGTCACCCTACTCAGAGATCAAAGGTAGGGGGTGTTTTATGTCAGGAAATAACTGAGTGAAAATGTGAACAAAGTACACAAGTGATATTTTGCTGTTTGTGACTATAATAAAGTTCAAATTATACAGCTTCATTCTGAGTAAGAAAGAAGTGTGAACAAATCCTAAAAGCATTCTACCTAGAATAATTTCAAAGGACTCAGATTTTAGAAGTTTAAAATCAGTAATATTTTCTTTCTTCGCATGGATATTAACTTGCTAGAGTTAAAACGTTAAGAACTCCACCATGAAATGTTTTATTTACCTACACAGAAGACATTCTGTCTGAATATCTAAGTGTGTGCATTGCAATAAAATTTAATTTATAGTAAAGAAACATGCTTGAATAGAGAATTAAAAATAATGATTTTTCACAAGTATAATTTTTGTTAGGGACTATGATAATCATGTTATATGTAGTTAGCTCCAAAACCCTATGTGGTAAACATAGAAATTGTCTTGAAACAAGTTTACTGACATAATTTACATACATTAAGATTCATTATTTTAAGTGCATATTTCAATGAATTATGAAAAGCATACATTTGTGTAACCAACACCATGATTAAGATATAGAACTTTCACATACTAGAAATAAAATATAGAATTAAAATTTTAAAACACTACACAAAAGCATTGAAACTATGAAATATTTAGTGATAAATACAATTAAATATGAATAAGACATTCACACTGAAAGTTACAAAACATTGCTGAAAAAACAAAAGAAATCTAATATTAAAAAATGTTTACCACACCCATGGATTAGAAGAACCCCACCATTATACTTCTCTGCTTCAATCTGAAGAACCTAGTACTGTTTCAGAGGCAGAAATAAATCTTTGAAAGGAAATTTTCACTGTGTGGCTGGATCAGTTACGGTGCCCGTTTAGGGTTCATTAAATAACTAATATTTGTATATGATTTCAGTGTTACGATAGTTCTTATAGTACTACGTTATCTAACATTTTAGATCTATTGAGACACAGTTATTATTTTTTTGCAATGCTCTAGACATTCCATCGTAAATGTCACTTTGAAGAGCATGCTTAGGCCCTCAGGCCACTAGTGCATATCATTTGTATTTCTGCCACAGTTCTCTGAGTGATAACCATGCCTTCTTAAATGAGTCCCAAAGAGAACATGCTCACTTGGTACCTGCTGAATCAAAGGGGCAGAAATCTGCTTTGTTACTGATTTCTGGTGAAATTGGCTGAGCCAACTTAATATTAGCATTTCTTTATTACACAATTTTAATATAATATTAAAATTGATTTTGGGGTATGGACCAAGAACAGATTCCTTTTATGATCAGCTAAAAATGTCTAAATGTTACACTTGTATTTTTCTTCATATTGTAGGAAACACATGAAAAATCCTTAGTGATAGGGAAAAAGGCCTCTGGGAACTTATGTGTCAGTTATAAAAGACAGATCGTTCTACCTATAAATTTTTCTCCCTTGGAATTGACATCCAAGGTCCCAGAGCCTTTTTCCCCTTTACTGAGGACTTTTTATGCAAAAAACATAGCATAATATATTACATTCTTTGGAAGAAATATTCGACCATTCATGTTAGATAGTCAGCCATATATCTTACCTACTGTCAAAGAATGAAATGGAGAAATTAGATTTGAGCATAAACTAATACATATGGATATTCAAAAAATAAAGTATTAATTACAAAGAAAGTCACCTATTATGATAACCAAAGTATGAGAACATGTCAAATATCTAATTTAGAAAAGGAATAATGTAATGATCTGCAATGATATTTTAATAAAATGTATTTCAGCTAGTTATTTTTAATAATTTCAAAAAATAGTGATGTTTGCTAAGTACCTTTGCAGCTTTGTGCTAATAATACATTATACATTTGAAGTTAAAATATAATTAATATAATCATAGGCTTCCATACCAATATAACAGATAAACATAGTGCTGGTTTTTATTTGTAAGATAATAATTGCCATTGAAGATTTGTCATGCAATTTTGTTAGTAAAATCCAGCATTAAAATACTCAACTCCATATCCTTTTAGTTTAATTAAACATTGTTAGTATTTCTCTATTGAGATGGTTCTACTTTTGAATTGAGTCTCTATGTGAAGCATTTGGATGGGTTGCTAAGGAAGCTTTTGACTTAGAGCATAAATATAGTCTCAGATGTCATATTCTCTTATGATAATAAAATAAGATGAGCTTAATTATTTCTTTGCCCATGTATCTGTGATTTCAGAATATTTTAGACATTTTTTTCTGATTAGTGAAATATACACCCTGTTGGTTTTAGTTTTTATTCTTTCAGTTTTACGCTTATAAAGAAAATTTCTCTTTATTTCCTAGGTTCAACAAAACTGAAAAGATTAACTTTCACGGAAGAGATTCAAAAGATTTGTCACTCAATCCAGAGCCTATTCCAAAGTGGGAAGTTTTAAAGTGGAAATTATTGACTGTTATAGCTTGCAGTTAAATCTATTATTTAACATGGAAAGAATCTATTGGCTAAATCTGTTCTCCAATTGCAGCATTAAATAGCAACAGAAGTTTAGGACAAACCATTATGGAACATAATTCTCAGAATTAAAAATTATGTTTTTAATGTAGGCAGTATTATTGGTGGAATTTATTTGAGAAATATTATTGTAACAATTTGGATTTCATTTTTTTGTTTCCAGAAAAACAGAGAAAAATTAATACTTACTACAGGGTGAAAATTACAGTATGTCAGAATGCAAACTGGGAAATCTGACCAAGAATTTCTTAAGAAATAATATTTTTCTTTTGTATTTGGCTAACTGATTTCATTTATATATAACACACAGTAGAATCAACTAATTTAATCACTTTATTACTCTTGCTTCTTCATTAAGTTTTCTATTATGAAAAGGGTAGGTTTATACCTCAGAACTGCATTCTCTCTTCAAAACTGTGTAAACTATTAGACATGGCATATTAGCTTTACAGAAATGTATAATAAGCTTCAAAATACTACTTTCCACATCTCATAATCATCTTCCTTAGGACAGGTAGTTTCTCTTTTAGTTTGGCTCCTGGCTTCTCTCTGTCACACAATGCAAGCCACTTAAACTCATGGGCTAAATCACACTGCGTTGACATTTTATCGCTTCTCATTTTCTTATCACATTACTATTTTATTTTTGAATTCCCATGATTAAATACCTCTACTAAATTAAGAGACTTCCACACCTTAGGAATTTTGGTGTAAAGAAGAGTTTGATTCCCATAACTAAACTGTATGCAAATGATAGTAAAAGTGAGGATGAGAAGAGTGACCTAATGACAATGTTGGTGATAGTTAAAATTATTTGAACCCTTACTGTACACTCCTCTTTAAAATTTTTACATTGAGGGGCTGGAGCAGTGACTCTCTCACTCTCTCCCCCTCTTTAAAAATATAAAAAAGAATTTTACATTGATTAATTGAATCTTCTTTCTATCTTTCCTTCTTTTATTTATTTTTTAAGAGAGAAAGAGAGAAAGAAAGAATCAATTTTACTCACTTTTTCGTCTGGCTATTGTTTCTCCTGTACCCAGGGGTTATGTGGTGCTGGGGTTTGACTCTGGGTCATCATGCATGCCAGGCAAGTCCTCTAACTGCTGAGGAACTGCTCTACCCTAACTAATTGAATCTTAACGATCACCCTTTTATGTTGTTGTTATTAATGCTTTTTTATGGTGCATAAAGGTGCAATAAATAACTATCCAGCATCACAGAACATGTGAACAGTAAACCTAGAATTTCAAAATAAGCTTTTAATAGATATGTTGTATTTTTATTTTGTTACTTTTGTGCCCTTCTTACAACTAGGACATTGACTCTACAAATCAGCTATATTTAAAATGGATTCTCATTCAAAGGTTTTTATTTGAGGAAGGAAAGTAGAAGTATAATCAGTATTTTCTGAAGGATGGCTGAATTACTGACTATGGTGGCAGTGCCAAGCTAAGCAAAATGGTTTGATTCATGAATACCCCCTTTAGTGCTCAAAAGCATTTACAGAATATTGAAGAAAAAAATTTCTCTAGTATATGAAAGTCTAACTTGATTTATATAAATATAGTCATTCTGGATCTGGCAAACTGAATTCAGATTTGATGCACTACATTAGAGTCACAGTTATTTACCAAATGACAAACATCAGTTCATAGATTCAGATCCCCTTGAATAAATGGGAGAGCAAATATCCTTGGGGAAGACACCAAAAAATTGGTGATAAGTACATCTGTGAATTATCCACTTGCTCTCCCCAAAGGGATCTGTAGAAATGAAAATTATCCACGCTTCCTAAGGGTGTTTGTAAACTACTTCCCATGGATCTTGAAAGCCACTACAGTTCATCATGAAAGAGTAGTTTTTGAAGGATAGCAGATGATAAATGGGCTCTTGGTAACATACAATTGGATGTATAAAATGTAGTTCTTTCTGCCATTCCTAGGCACATTGTTAGAAGAGTAAATACCATAGCCCTAGTATTGTTGTCCATTTTTTTCAATCCCATCTTCTGAATAGTCTAAGATCAATTTGTCATAAGATCAATTGCCCATATCACTGCGGGTTTACATTTGATTACTTTGGTTTATAGTATGTCTTAAAATCAGGCAATATTAGTCCTTTAACTTATTATTTTTCAGTATTTTGTCAGATATTCTAAAGATTTTGTTGCTCCATATAAACTTTAAAATTAGTATGTTAGTAAGCATAAAATAGATCGATAGGATTTTGATTGGGAGAGCATTGAATCTACAGATCAAGCTGGAAAAAACAACATCTTTTTTTAAAAAGAGAGAGGGACAGTGAGAGAGAGATAGAGAGAGAATCAACTTTATTTAGTTTTTCATGTGACCTTCATTACTCCAAGACTTTGTTGTGTACGTGGTGCTGGGGTTTGAATTCGTGTACTTGCACATTCAAGGCAAGCGCTGTAACCACAGAGCCACCGCTCCAGCCCCCCAAAAAATAACATCTTAACAGTATTTATCTTTACAACCGGTGAACAAAGACTATCTCTTATTTTACTTGGATTTTTGAATTATCCAATTTTCTACATTTTTAATCCATAAATTTTCTTACCATTTTGGTAGATTTATACCGAAGTATTTTATATTTTGGTTCTAATGCAAAATGTTTATGTTTTTTAAAATTCATATTATAATTCTTCATTGTTGACTTGTAAGGAAAGTAATTGACTGGATATTAACTATTTAAACTCTGTCTTTATTAGTTTCAGTTCTTTGTAGAAAATCATTTCATCTAGGAACAAAGACAATTGTATTTCTGTTTATTTTTTCAACTTCTCTGCTTTGTTTTATTCTAAATTTAAAAAAAAAATCTCATTGCACTAAATAGTATTTTCAATTCAATGCCAAATAAAAATAAGAAAGACTTCCAATTTGTTTCTTTACAAAATATGTTAGTGTAGGGTTATCATAGATGTCCTTTACTAAATTGAGAAATTTACTCTCTCTTTCTAGTAGTACAGGGAGTTCATTTTTCTTTGTTGTTTCCCTGTTGTTTTATTATAAAAGGATATTGAATTTAATCAATTGTTTTGTATATGTCAATTGACCTATTACTATGGTCGTATGGTCATGTTGCTATAGGCAATTACATGGCTTGAGTTTTGAGTGATGAACCAACTTTGCATAACTTGAATAATTCTGACTGGGTTGCAATGTGTATGATTTTTATACAATATTTAGTTAGATATGCTAATGTTCTGTTTATTACTATTACAAACATTTAGGAGACATTTAGACTGTAGTTTCCCTTTCTTTTAATGCTTTTACTTGTTTTTAGTGTTGGAGAAATGCTGGTTGCACAGAATTAGAAAGAGTTTCTTCTGCTTTTATTCTGAGTAAGTAGTTGTAGAGTATTGATATTATTTCTTCCTTAAATGATTGGCAGAATTCACCAGTGAAGTCATCTAAATCCAGTGTTTTATATTTTGGTGGTTATTAATTAATGATTAAATTTCTAAACGATCTAGGAATAAGCAACTCTTTTTCCTTATTGAGTTTTGGTATCCTTTTGAGTATTGAGTTTATGTATGCATCCTTTGAGGAACTGGTCAATTCCTTTCTGAGTTATCAATTTATAGATATAGAGTTGTTCATATTATTCTTTCATTATCCTTTTAGTATTCAGGGGGTTGGTGTGATGGACCTTCTTTTATTTCTATTATTAGTAATTGTCTGCCTCTCTCTCTATTTATTTATTCATTCATTACGCTTTTGGGGTGACCTTTTCAAAGAGTCAGTTATTTATTTTGTTAATTTGTTCTATTGCTTTCTTCTTTTCTAATTTCATTGATTTCTACTTTAATGTTTATTATTTTTTATTCAAATTCCTTTTGAATGAAATTACTCTTCTTTAGTTTTCTAGTATGGGAGCTGAGGTTTGCAACTATAGATGTTACTATACAATATATATGTTTATATGTGATATTATATAATATATATAATGCATATTTAATGCCATATGTATTTCTTCTCAGCACTGATTTCACTACAACCTGGATATTTGATAATTTGTAGATAACATTATTTAATTAAAATAATTAGCAATTTCTCTTGTGTGTTCTTTGATCCATAGGTTTGCTGCCAGTCCTCTACTTAATTTAAAATATTTTATGGTTTCCACCTCTATTTCTGTTATTGATTTCTAAATTTAATTTCATTAGGAATTGAGAATGTTTGTATCATTTCTATTCCTTTTAAATATTAAAACATATTTTATGCCTCAGAATTTTGCCTACATTGGTAGATATTCATTGAATCTTGAGAAAAATGTATATTCTGCTACTGTTGGATGGAGTAGTCTATAAATATCAGTTACATCATGTTGTTTCTAAGTGCAGTGCAATTCAACCTTATCTATATTGATTTTTTTGCATTCTTACTTTATCAATTATTGCCAGGGAGGAGCTAATTTCTCCAATAATAATAATCAGGTTGCCGACTTTTGACTTTCAATTGTACCAATTTTTTCCTCATGGCTTTGATCCTCTATGGTTAGGGAAATGCACATTTTAGATTAATGAGAAATCCACATTAATTGACTCCTAAATCATTTTGTAGTTGTTTTTCTCAACTCTGAGAAAAACTTCTTAATTCTGAAGCCTAATTTGTCTGAAATTAATATAGGTGTTCCAGCTTTCTTTTGGCTGATGTTAGCATGGATATATTTTCATCCCATAACTTTCACTAGTTTGACTCTATACATTTAAAGTGATTTTGTTTCACACAACTTATAGTTGGGTTTTTATGTGTCTTACAATCATTTTCTTTTAATTTGTATTTTAACTTTTCACATTATGACTACTGATCACGATAGGATACAGTATATTCTTTGTAACTGTTCACTCTTAATTATATTTTTCTTTGGTAATTTTCTTGTCTTTTTCTGATATTTGTAATTTTAATGGAACATTCATTTGATTACCTTTTTTCTCTTTTAGAATAAAAATACCTCTTTCAAAAATGTATTGTTATCCCTAAAGTTTACAGTCTATGTTTTAAAGAAATCTAAGTCCACCTTGAAATTGCACAGTACCATTGCACAGATACCACAAATAACTTAGGGACAAGTTTTCCTAGTTCCTCCTTCCCATCATTCATGCCCTAAGCTATGGCCATATTGTTCTTATGACCAGTCATTTTTTAGTTTCATAAGGAATGAAACATAAAATATTGTATTTACTGCTTCTCTAATGTTATTTCTTTACTTAATACTGAATTTCTGATCAACATTTCTCCATGAAAATTTTAATTTTAAAAAGTATAATTTTTTAAAGGCATGTATGTTGAAAATAACCCCACCTCCCTACCTCAAAATTTTCTGGGAATTAGTCAGGGTTACTGATAAAGTCTCTGTTTCTATTTTGGTTTTAAATGATATTAATATGGAAAAAATAGTTTTTATTTTACCACTTTGTATATTTTACTTCATACTTCTTGGTTTTATGTTTTCTAATTAGAAGTCAACCATAATTTGTAATTTTTCATCTATAAGGAAGGTAATATTATTTTTCTCTGAATTCTTCTAAGCTATAAATTATTCAGCCATTCTCAGTCAATGATTGAATGTTTTCTCTCATATGTGGAAGCTAAAGAGAAATAAAAAATAAAACAATAGTATCTGATGAAAATTAAGAGACAATAGTAGATTCGAGGAAGGGGAGGGGTGAAGGAGAGGGGTCAGAAAGGAGAGAAATTGTAGTACCAATCAACCAAGTTGTACCATTTGTATGTATGAAAGCATCAGAATGAATTTCATTTTTATGTATAATTATAATACATGAACCACAAAACAATATGTAAATAGAAGGAAAACCAGTACAGTAGAGGAAGTAGGTCAGGGGAAGGGTGGAGAGGAAGGAGAGGAAAGTACTAAGGATTAAAATAGTGCAAATTTTGTTATATACATTTATGGATATGTCAAAGCAAACTCCACTCTTATGTATAGTATAGAATAATTGTAAAAAAAAAAAGAAAGAATAATGGTGAAATAATGACTGATTTCCACTTTAACCAATGCTAACAATAATCATCAGTTGAAAATAACTTCAGTGTCTACTATGGCAGATATACTCTAACAATTACAACCTTCTTGTATTCATTCTGCTGTGCTACCTCTTACCCTTTGCATCAGCCAATTCAGCAACTTGCTTCTCATCAACGAAATACAGGAAAGATAATGGGATGTCACTTTCATCATTGTGATTGACGTTACAAACTCTTTACCTTGCCTGATTTTAATAATGTAAACTTTCCTTTTGGAGAAGCCCGCATGATCAGGAACTAACTGTACCTCTTGACAGCTGCCAGCAATTAATTGAGGCTCTCAGTTTAACTACCCAAATGAATGAGTTGTGCCAGCAGCCATGTGAATTTGGAAGCATGTATCTCGCCAGTTGAATCACAACTGACCTTCAGACCTGGCTTAAATTCTGACTTGTCAGAGACCCTGAAGCCAAAGGCTTAGCTTTACTCTGCCTGTATTCCTGTCCCACAGAAACTCTGTGTGCTATTTTGAGCTTCTCTTTGTGGTAACGTGTTATATAGCAATGGCTAATATTAACCCATCAATCAGTGATTGACAAAAACCAGA
The DNA here is from genome assembly GCA_004027875.1 of Aplodontia rufa. Taxonomy (NCBI): domain Eukaryota; kingdom Metazoa; phylum Chordata; class Mammalia; order Rodentia; family Aplodontiidae; genus Aplodontia; species Aplodontia rufa. The sequence goes on along the minus strand of PVKS010008955.1, from coordinate 14,214 downwards.
AGAGTTATCTAATCGAATACAAGAATGAAAATAATTCTGCCGTAATTAATGCAGAATCATGGTGGAATGGCTCAAATAATATGCTGAGCTAAAAGATATGCTCAGAAAGGTACTACAAACAGGACTGTTTCTGGATACAAAAGTCTAAAAAAAATCACTAAAGCAAAGAATGGTAGAATTCAGAACAATGAGTATAGGGACAAGAAAAGACTAGACAGTGATATAAAATAACATTGTGGAAAAATTTTTATGTTGTAGAATTATGCATTACATAAATGAATTAATTGGTCAAAACTCATTAAGCAGCATACTTTATATATTTGCATTTCACTAGTGGTCAAATAAAAAATGAGCATATTAGAAAAACTAAATTATATGAAATGATGATAGTTACTTGTTGTATAACAATAGAAATAACCAGGGAAAACGCCTACCTTCTTTAGGTATATGAAAGTGAAAACAATTATTTACAATAATTCAAAGTATCATATACTTATAAATGGAGAATTAGAAGGTATTAGTACTGTACAAATCTTATATTTTTTCTCCAATTTATTAATTTATCCTGTTCATGTCTTCCTATCAGCTACAACTGTTGACCTAACTATAAATTATTATATCATATATTTTATTTATAATTGGAAGAAAAGCTAAGAGATTACTTTCTGTAATTTTTTTTTTCTTTCTCACTGTTTAGGAAACCTCTTTTATTCTGGATTCTCCTGGGGTATTAGACTTATATTCACCCCTGGCTCTAACACAAGCAGGGGAAACTTAGTTTATTTTTATTAGATTCACATTCTGAAAGAAAAAGGGTGGTCATTTCCTTGGCAAAGGGAATTTCTTAATCCCTCAATAGGAGTTGCATATTCACGTGGTCAGATGTACGATTGCGGTGGTTGCACAGTGAATAGCAACTCTCCTTTTTACAAGTCTGTAGATGCATTCACGTTATTATCAAGGGAAGGCAAATAACAACCACAGAAGCAGCTCCGGGAGCTAAGCGCTGATTCCTGTTTGTCGCTGAAGGTGTCTGTATTTGTGGTATTAAAACTATCTGGAAAAACAGGCATGTTGTTAATTAGCCAACTGTTACAAAAATTTAGTTCCATAAATGCCTATATAAACTTTTCCCCTTTATGTTACATAGTTATTTCATTAGGTGACTAAGTTTTGTTTTGTAAACTTTGTTTCATTTTCTTTATTAATATTCAAAGTGAAATCATTTTCTACATCTAAATAGATGTCCCCTTTTAACATAAACTTTTCCACTTTTTATCATGATTATCTTTTTTATTTTTTTTTTTCAAGAAAGAGGGGAAAGTAGGAGAGAAAGAGAGAGAAGCACTTTTTTATTTAGTTTTTCAGGTGATCTTCCGCACCTCGAGACTTCATTGTGTACGTGGTGCTGGGGTTTGAACTCGTGTACTTGTACATGCCAGGCAAGTGCCATAACCTCCAAGCCACAGCTCCAGCCCCTGTCATGATTATCTTTTTTTTTTTCCTACACTTTTATTGGTGCATTATAGTTATACATAATGACGGGGTTTGTTGTTACATATTCATATATGCACACACTGTAACAATATAATTTGGCAAATATCCGTCCCGAGTACTTCCCCCCACACACACACCCATCCTCCCACCCACTGTCTTTTACTTATCATTTTTCATTTTTTTCTTCTTTTAATTTTCCAGTTTTTATTCATTCCATAGGAATTATTTATTATCTTAGAGATAAAAGATGTATTTTTGTACCCCCTTTTCTGACCCTCTTTTCTGTCCTGTCCTTCCTCTCCTCTCACCTTCTCTTTCCTCTACTCTACTAGACTTCCTTTAGTTCCTCTATTAATTTTTATTTGAATGGTTCTTTATGTCATGATTATCTTATATTAAGAGAATATACTTTTTCTCACTGCACTAGTTCAGTTTAATTACAAGAACTTCAGGTAGGTGCCTAGGTAAAGAGTCTTTATAATTATTCTTTACTTTATCTCACTTGCCTAAGAAGTACTTTTTTGTTCTTTTCTTTACTGGGGGTTGAACTCTGAGCCACTTTCATGCTAGGTAAGCACTTTCCCACTGAACTACAACCACAGACCAGCATCTGGTACTTTACAAAACATATTTTATTCAATTCATTCATGATCATATGATCATATTTTTCTCACTAAGTCAACCAAATATATCCCTTTCATCATTCAATGGAACTTCAAATGCAGGAAAGCCATAATCTCTTTAAAAAAAAACAAAACAAACATTTACATACAAGTAGGTACATGATCTTTTCAGGCCCTCTTCGATGTCACTTATTTGCATAGAGTTTTATCACAATTGAATGAGGTCCCTTACTTTTCTATTTTTAAGAGAGAAGGACAGTGGAGAGAGAGAATCAATTTTATTTATTTTCATTGCTCCAACACTTCTTTGTATATATGGTGCTGGTGTTTGAACCTGTGTCCTTGTGCACGCAAGGCAAGCACCATAACCACTGAGGCACCCTCTAGCCCCAGCTGTTCTACTTTTAATCACTGGTAATTTCATTGGAGTTTAATTCTTATATCTGCATTAGAAATATGACAATAGGAATTTTTCTTTTCATTGCATCTACATATTGAATGTATACTGCCAGCATTTTAAATAATTTTTTTCCATTAACAGGAATTAAGTATATTACAACCACACTCATGTTCTTAGCACTTTGATCAAATGAAGTTCATTTGAAACTGATTTTTCATTCAACCTATTTGGTAACATCACCACAGGGGTGAGGCACACTTTGACCATTAGCACAATGACAACTGACACTCTTTCATCAACAAAGCATTTTATTAACTTTGTCAGTGTGTATTGTTAATATTATTTATTCATAGGTGTCTGAACATAAAACGGAAAGTGACACAAACTCTTTTCCAAAGAACGAAGACAGATTAAACAATAGCTTTGTAAAATGATCATACATTTGCAGTGGAGAATACAAACAATATAAATGAGATAAAAGCATTTTCTTTTTAAAGAGAGAGGGAAAATGAGTGTGTGAGAGAGACAGAGAGAGAGAGAGAGAGAGAGAGAGACAGAGAGAAAGACAGAGAGAGAGAGAGAGAGAGAGAATTGATATCATTTTCATGGCTCCACATTTAGTTGTGTTCGTGGTGATGGGGTTTGAACCGGCATGCCAGGCAAGGACCGTAACTGCTGAGCTACCACTCCACCACAGGATAGAAACACTTAAAGCATATAAAGGATAATCTTACATAATTTCTGGTGTCTCACAGCATTATAAAAGCTCATTTATCATTTATTGAAATGATAAATTTATAGGTCATATTTTAGTTAAGTTTAAGAAAAAAGACCAGTTAATGAACTTACAATTTCACAATACTTTGGTCTGACCCAGTTATTGTTAGAAGAGAACTATGCATGTACCTACTGCATTTCTGCATTATTTTGTACTGAAATACTGAAAATCTTGTTCTGGACTATATTTCCAAGAACATTTGTGTAACAAGAGCCTTAGGAAGATAGAGGATGTATTTCCTTCCAGTGAAAGAGTAAATTTGTTTGCTAAAGAAGAAAAATTATTAAGGTAATGTCTCCATTGGTACAAAGTTTGAATAAGCTTGCCAACAATCCTTTATATTGGGGTTTCCTAAACTTGGACCTCCTCTGCTGTGACATTCTCCACTATGTATGCGTGATCACTTAGAATTTTTTGTATCATTCTAAAGGAATAGAGGGACAAGATGAATGAATGTGAACTTGTAGCTTGTGCTGCTTGTTTTAGGAGTAACAAGTTGCTTGTCTCTCACCCAGGAGTCTTGTAGCTACGGTCAACATCTATGAAACTGTGGCAGGCTCAGTTGTGAGCTTGCAAATGGGACACAAATCTCATAGTCTTCACTCTTCCTTACTATTGTAAAAAGACAAATTAAGAGTCTCCTCTACTACAACAAAAACGCATCTTCTCATGATTTTGTTTTGTTTAATTCAAATTATGCTGTGAATACAAATAAGCTAATTTTTCACTTAGAAAGGAAAGGAAGGAAGGAAGAACAGGAAGGAGGGAGGAAGGGAAAGAATGGTTTTCCTTTGTTATTTAATCATTAAACCTGTCTAACATAATACTAAACAACCTAACATAATTAAGTCTACATAATGAATAATAAATAACAAACTAATAAATGAATATATAATAAGTATATTCCCTCCTAGGCACACTTTAAGAAAATACAGCAGAGAACGTAGTGAACATGGTATCATTTTTATGTAGTTCAACTTATAGTTATGTATAAACAAAAGAGTTATAAATAACAGTATAAACCATAAAATAAATAAAAGTGACTTGAAGGATTGCAATTAGGAAATTCCAAGTTAGGGATATAAAATTCATTCTATAACTTAGAGACTTAATATGAGTACAATGTTATGTGAAAAAACTAAATTCTAGAAAGGACAAAATACGTATTATTTGTGAGGTCTTTGCAAGAAGATAATCATACTTTCTGTGAAATACTGATTGATATTTTCTTTAATTGTAATACCAGCATACTCAGCATATTTTGATATTGTAGAACACAAACTAAGTTTTGCGTGTAGCATGTAACAAACTATCCAAATTCTTGTTAACTGATATATTTTTTCTCTTAAACTAAAAAATTGATATGATCCTGCTTTCTTTTGACTCTGATTTCAATATTATTTACAAGTATTGGTGTCTTCATACAGTGCTATGTTCAATGTCAAACTATTTTATAAATAAGCTCTGGAAATGTCTCTGGATCATTCTTTATACATGTTAGCATGTATAAAAAATAAGGAGAGCAAACCAAAAGGAAAACAAATAAAAGGAACAAGATTTAATTCTTCTTAAAAGTTCTAATTAACACTCTTCTTTATTCCAAAATCCAAATTAGCCTAATTGCTCCAATTGCACCCTAAAATTCAAAGCTAGCATTTATCACTTATTTTTTTATCACAAATGTTTTTTTCTTTTCTGTATTTTAAAAGAAATTCCATTGCAGAAATTATTTCTGTCATTTCTTTATTATTTTTCCCTATATCCCTACTGTCTAGTACAGCACTTTGACACAGAAGACGGTCTCAGGGAATATTTGTTGTCTTTTGAAAACATTTCATTTCAATTTAGTAAAACATCAAATTTTTTGTAATTTGCTATTTGCCCATTTAATCTCTGCTTATTTGCTTTCAAGAAGAAGAAAAGATATAGGAGCAGGATATGTGATTCCACCATTTCTCTTCCCCTGACTTGGGGGTACTAAAGCTGAAGCATCTTGAATCACACTTCTTTTCACAGAATATATTGCCCTTTCCTTCATGTAAACTCAGAATTCTGCCAAATAACTCCACTGGAACGGGGCATTGGAATGGAATCTTTGGGTTTAATGTCTTTTCAGTGTGGTACATTTGCATGGTTTGAGGTTTTTCCTCTTTTCCTGGGATATCTACAATGTATTCCTATACTTGTCTACCAAACACTATATAAATGTGAAATTTCATGTTTCCCCAAAAGATTTCATTAGCACTAATAATCTTTTCAAAACTGAAAGTCAAGCAGCATTTCATCTGAGGGAGAGAAATCTTTCACAGGCTCTTATATACACTAAAAATATAAACTTAAGCTGTGGTGTAATAAATGTGTGCACTGTATTACTTCGCGTATTGCTATTCTGGGATAGTGCACATTTGCCTGAGGGTGTATATGAGATGGATAGTGTAAAAACATAAACAAAGTGGGTGAGTGTTACCAAAGCATAAATGAAATATTTAACGGAATGTTTTGCACTTGGTATTCTACTTCAATATCTCTGTTTAGGTGGCAATCACAGGCTCAAATTCAAAATGGAGTGATATTTTACTGGCAGTGAATTCCAGAAGCAATTGTGTGGGCTGCTTTAGAACTGCCGAGGCGTCCCCTCCCTGATTAGATTGCTGATGAGAGTCTTCAAGGCGCCTTGAGCTCTCCTGCAGGCCATTCATTCACTTTCAGTTCACAAACAGTCACGTGATTCAGTCCACTTCTCAACGTAAACAAAGCTCCTCATAATCTTTAGCTAGATTCATATCGTCAGACCTCTGTATAAGGGGAAAAAATAAATTTTTCTCATATTACTGTTAAAATCACTTTCTCACTAAATTTTGACTCCTCAATTGATGTAAGTATATCAACTTTTTTTTGAGCATTTGAAAATTGTGAAGAAAATTTAAAATGCTTTATTTGTAATTTGTCTTCAATATAACCAGGAATGCCCTAATTATAATAGGTGATAATTTCCTATATGAGGAAGCAAAAAATGTACATAGATAAATATAATGTTTATTTTAATAGAAAAATTATGTTAGAATTGGAAGACTATTTTCATTAATATTTAGGTGAAAAACTATAGTAACTCTTAAGACTTCTGGAACTTGGAATTCACACTGAGAAGTAGCTAAGTAAATGTGCTAGTGGTTATTAAGTGAGGAAAGAACAGTTAATTTTGATTTCTTTATTTAAGTTAATTTTACTTTGACTTTTAATTTCCTTTGTGGCACTGAGATTGAATTCAGTGTCTTGTATATCCTGGGCAAAAGCTGTACTATTGAGCTTTTGACAATTTTGGAATGTGCAAGGGATGTGTTATAATCAGTTGTCAAGTGCTGTCATGATGGAATGGTTGGTCCTTATTTTCTGCTACTGTATTTTTCAAAGTATTAAAGCAAGATTAGTGGCTGTGCCTGTGAGGAGGCTACACTCACAAATTGTAATCCCAATTGATATACATTTTTTTTGTACCAGGGATCAAACCTACTAAATCGCATTCCCAGACCTTTTTAATTTTTTATTATTTATTTTGAGACAGGGTCTCACTAAGTTGCTTAAGGCCTTGCTAAATTGCTGAGGCTGGCTTTGAACTTGTGTTCCTCCTGCCTTAATTTCATGAGCCATTTGGATTATAGGTGTGCACCACCATACATGGTGAGAAATGTATTCTTAACTCTGAAACAGGACACCAGGCTAAACAAAAATCTACAGTGTTTCTATGAGTTTTTCTCCAGGTTGTTACTTAAGAACTAAGAATACTAACATCTTTTGGGTCTCAAGCAAAGAACTGATTGAAGAGACTGACTGTATCATCATTATAGAGTCTCAGCAGAAGCCATATTTCATTTTAAAATGTACTTTAAAAGGGTGCATGAAAACAAAATTATGAGAAGAGCATTCCATGCTAAAAGTATTAAAACAATCTTTCAAATGTTTTCCTTTATGTTCTCTAGCTAGGGAGGATTCCGGTAAACATCAAATATAAACATATAGTCTTATAGGTATCCATACAACAGAGATTCACTAGGTACTTTGCATGTTAATATTTTGTATAACTATAAATGCTATATATACAGTTTCACATAGCATTTTATTGAATTATTCAGTTATTAAAAATCATACAAATTATAGGAGGAAAAAGAATTAGTAAAACAAACTTTCAAATGTCAGTCTTTATAACCTGACATGAGAAATACAAGTAAAAACATGTATAGAAGTGATATAATACAACTTGGTAAATTCCTAGAACATGCTATGAAAGTATAGTTAATGAAATTATTCAATTATTTCTGGGAAATATTATTTATTTATTTTGATCCTCACACTTCTATGATTTATATTCCCTAAAGTTTATTCAGGGATTTTCTACATGGTATTTTCTTCTTATTATCTGAATCCTTTAAACTTTGATTACATACTGATTCCCTCCTATCAGGTCTAAGATAAGAATAACTCCTTTTCTAAAATATACTTACTCACATGTGTACAGACTAAGATACCTGATTCAAATGTTCCTTCAGCTACCATGGCACCTCTCAAATTTAATACTCTCTTATTCTTTTTATTGCTAAGTATGCTTTCTCCCAATTTCCAAATAACTCATTTTGCTCATCAAACCACTGTAGTTTAGCTTTTGCTGAATGTTTCAAGAAGCTAAAGTCCACCACACTGCTCCCTAAATGAGGCTCTACGAAGATAAACAATTTGTATAAAGTTAGATAGAAGACTAGTGTGGTCTCCAGAATCCAGTGTTGCCTTGGAAATTAATTCTGTATTAAACCAAAAAGTACACAGAATAATGCTAATATGTTGGAGGTAAACAAAAGGGAAATCATGTGTTTGTTGATAACACATTCTTGTTTTGCTCTTACTCATTGATGTGCAGGCACAGATGTGTGGAAACCCTCATACACTTACAAATTTCTGTGTATATTAATTATGCAATATGGCAATGAGAATAATGTCAAACATCTTGCATAAAGTTGTCAATGAACTTTGTATTTTTTTTTACTTATTTATTGCATTCCTTGGGATTGAACCCAGAGGTGATCTACCATCAAGCTATAACACCTAGGACCATTTATTTCTTGAGACAGGGTCTTTTACAGCTTCTTTTCAGGAAACCAATTACCAACAAAGTATGAATTTATAAAATACTTGTTGAAAATTGACAAATATATGAAAACTCATTGGTATGCTTCAAAATAAATAATTTCCATGGGTGACAACAAAATAAGGAGTCAAGAGTAATGTAAATTGATATAACTTACATGATGGGACTGGATCCAATTTTAGATTTTTTGGTCAATGTTTAATATCTTATAAGTAATTGTTATCCATTGCTTTAGGACCCAACATTAAATAAAGAATGCTGACCAGAATGCTCAAAAATGTATACAACATTAAGAAAATCAGATGTGATACTTCATAAAATAATGTTTTAGAATTGGCTTTCTAGGTTTTTAGATTTTTAAAAATCATTAATAGAAGATCATTTTATGAGCAAAGGTATATTTAAAATTAAACATATTCAGTTATTCACTAGTTTTTTTTGTTTTTTTTTTTTTTTTTTTTTTTTTTTTTTTTTTTTTTTGTCTTTGAGGTTATGACCTTTCTTTATATCAATTCCCTCTACCTCAGTGTGGGATTTTGAATGAAGATTGGAGTAAGAATGTCATAATGTATGCAGAAGACATCATTAGAACAATCATCTCACATGTACAACTGATAAGATAGAAGGGTGAATAAATGGCAGTTCTTTATCTCAACCTGTCTGATTTTCATTAAGAGTATAATAAATTATGTTTAAGATTTTATTTCTGTTTAAGGATAAAAATTCACTGAGATTTGGTTTTGTTACTAAAATTACTATCTCAAACAACAAAAATTAAAGTTATTTCTGGATAAATGTAGATGAAACTGATTTAGGAGGTTAAAAATGGTTGGGTAAAAAGGATAAATAGAACATTTATCATAGATGGATTCAAAAGCTAGGGCAGTTGGTTTGGTAATGGCAGTGTGACTAAAGATTGTTTGCATCTTTAATTAGGAAAATATCTGATGTGTTATTATACTCTTAGATTTGTCTTAAATGAAAAATTATAATGTCACTATTACACTATTCCTTAACTTTTATATGTCTCAAATATATTTAAACTTTTATGCAGTCAAATTTAATTGCCTGGTTATACTTTATCATCTTAATCAGCAGTGCTAAATGATATTAATATTTTAAAATATTCACCAATTAAGTTCATATTTTACTCATTGTAGTTCAAATTTTTAAAGTTTTAGTACAATACTGTAACGGACTGGATATTTACTTGAGCAGCATGTTTTGAGCCTCATTTTTCAGAAAAATGGAAATGAACATCATAATAACAGAGGGAGGAGACATAGTTTAAGGTCTTCTAATTTTGTAGATTATGAGTATTCAAATAAAGCAATTTGGAATAAGTCTTTGTGAGTCAATAAATTGGAGTTATGTTGCATAGTTCTTCCACAAATTAACTATACGCACTTAAACAGGTTAATTAAACTCCTCAAAGAGTATAATCTTCACTTTTGACATAATATTATCATAAACATTAATTTATCTTTTTTCACATTTTCACTGGTTCATTAAAGTTGTTGTACATAAGGATGAGATTTATTGTTACATATCCATACGTGCACTTAATATAATAATACAATTTGGCCAATATTCCTCATCAGTCCTTCCCCTTCCCACCTCCCATCCCCAGATCCTTTTCTTCTGCTGATCTCCCTTTTATGTTTTTTTTTTACTATTACATTTTTTATTGATTTTTGTGGGAATTATTTTGTGCCTTAGAGGTTCAAAAGATACTTGTTTTTACTCTACCTTTTCCCTCCCCTTTATCCCCTCCTGATAATTCTGAACCAAGCCAACCAAGTAGGAAAAAGGAACAAAATAGCATCTTAAATACTCATGAAACTTATATTAGAAACTGCAGCTTGAATCTCAAGAGAATACTTCATTTACCTGCTAGTAACACCATTGAATGGGGTCAGCCATTCCCCATTTGCAGGGGCAAAATATGTGTCTATAAAGCTTATGCCATGGAGGAACATTGCAAAATAAGCCTTCTCTCCCTCTCTCTCTCTCTCTCTCTCTCTCTCTCTATCTCTATCTCTCTCTCTCTTTTTGAAGTGAGAGAGAGAGAGAGAGAGAGAGACAGAATAAATTTTATTCATTTTTTCCTCTGATTTTTGTTTTTCCTCCACTTAATTGTGTATGTGGTGCTGGGGTTTGAACCTGGGTTCACACACATGTGAGGGGATTGCTCTATCACTGAGTCACCTCTCCAGCCACTGCCTTTTCTTTTCAAAGGTCAATTTCTATGGGATAAAATTAATTGAGGGGTAAAGTTCTAGAAGATGGGACACTCACCTATATCCTGCAATTGTATAACTCAAGCCTATACAATGTAACTCCCAGAAGAGAGAAAAAAAATACTAAATCTTTAAAAAAAACTGATTTTATATATATGTATATACATATATAAGTGTGTAAACATCTGTGTAAGTGTGCATGTATCCTATTTACTTTCTGATTTAAGAAAATTTTCTTTGTTTTGAAATTCCTTTTTATTCTAACTTAATTGCCTAACCTCTCTAAATTTACTGAAAAGAAGCACTCTTACATATCTGTTTACTAGATTCTAAATATTTATGAGATTTATTGAATTTTTTAAAAAATAAACTTTATAGATTTCACTACATATTTGTGTTTTCTTTCATTTTCCTCGTTCAGACATGTAACAACTTTGAAGGAAAGAATATAAGTTCACCATCTGATCAATGTGATTCCTCTCTTAACCATAGAAGACATTTCATATATTACTGAGAGTCTATCATTAAATGGAAGTCTCGTAGATCAAAATCTAAGAATTGAATAATTATCATTTTATTTATTGCCTGAGAGTGCAATTCACAGACATATATGTACATATATATATATGTAGATACAAATATCTACAGGTGTCAGAAAAAGTAAAAAATATTAAGATATTAAGATATTCAAGAACATAACTATGAATTTTAGGAAAATAAGTATACTTCCATTAAAACACCTTTAATTTGAAGATAAGGAGGAAAAATATGAAAATTCAGTTATAATGGGCAGAACAATATAAATATTTTCCTAATCAAACATTAAATTGTACATGCGTCACATATTAATTACTGTGCTGGGTGCAGCATTTACTCTAGCTAATGTGCTAAGGTAGAAAAGAAGGATAAATTGAAAAGATGTGACAGAGTAGGCGATGCTTAAAATGAGACTTTAATTCAATGAAAGAGGGCTGTGGCAGTGGCTTAGTGGTTACGGCACTTGCCTGGCATACACAAGGACTCAAGTTCAAACCCCAGCACCAGATACACAATGAAGTGTTGGAGCAACGAAAGTCACATGAAAAACTTAATAAAAATTGATATTCTCTCCCCCCCCTTTTAAAACAAATAAAATGAAAGAATGTTATTTCGGCTAATATAACTAAAGATATATTAGTTAATATATCAGTTGTACTATATAAGCTATGGCACAATATAACCAAATTGAGCATTTTTAATGTCACACATTAAAAATAAATAAGGTCTATTTATTGAGACCTGCAGTTAACAAGCAAATAAAAGGAACATATCACCCTTGGCGTCCTGTTTTCCCATGCTATTGAAATATTCTACTGCATTTTGTTATACCTATTGGCTTGATATTGATGAGAATTCTTGGACCATGATTTAGAAGCAATGATTCTTATTTTCATTGGCTTGGTTGTTTTTTTAAAAGTTTTAAAAATTAGAAATCTGGGTTCATTTCAGTTTAGCCTAAAGACAGATTTTCTCCAATACTTCCCTCTGGAAAATAAAAGGGTTTATCTTCCATAGGTTTTTGATGCATTTCAAGATGAAGATTTAAATTTTGTGTTAAGTTGTGAAGTATGAGCTAACATCCATACCCCCACTCCTGATGCAGGTGTATGATTGTTACAGCATCATTTCTTGTGAAGACTTCCCTTTTCCAATTTGGTTTTCTATATACTTTTATGGGAAAATAATTTGAACACATATACTGTAATTAAATACTTTCATGAATTATTTTCTCTTCTATGGTATTATAAATATGTTCTGTTGCCAAATCATGGTGTTTTGATTGATGTAGCTTTGTAGTAACTTTTGAAACCAATTGTCATAAATGCTTTTATCTTTGTCCTTCTTAATTTCTTGGTATATTCTAGACCATTTAAATTTACATAGAGATTTACAATTAACTTGTCAATTTCTACACTGAAAAAATGCCCACTAGAATTTTTACTGTGATTGCAATGAAACTTTAGATAATTTCAGAAGAATTAATTGATGCATTTAAAACATTGAATCTCCAAGTCCTTAAATAAGGTATATTCCTCCATTTATTTAAGTCTTCAATATGTTTTCTCAACCCCATTTATAGTTTAATATAGAGGACTCAAAGTCTTTCTTTGCTTACTTAGCTTTTTACAATTTTTCCTTAGACTTCTATATCATTACAAACCTATATTGCTGTATATTATAGACTCATGTGGCTTATCTGACATGTAACAATGCAAACTCTAATTAAGCCCTCTGAAGTTATGAAACTATTTTGATATGAATACTATAACATTTGTAACTAAGCCTTTTTCAAGCAAAAAGTATATACAAACTAAACAGAAATGTCTAAATGGATTTAAAAATCCGCAAATTGTCCAGAGAATAAATGATGATGGGATATTATTGAAAGAACAGTGACATCAAGAAGTATGTTTCTATAACTTTATAGCTCTTAAGTAAATTTTCCTGTAAAATCTACTGTTTTTCTAAGCTGAGCTATTCCCTGAAATAAAGATAATACAATAAAAATAACTTTTTTATTTTCAAAGTTTTAAGCTGTTTAATAATACTTCACTTGCTGCTTTTGATTGCCATTTAGAGTGTGTAAGTAGTTTTAAACTGGAAATATTTGCATTTCTAAGATTCTAAAACTTCACATAAAGTAGTTGTGATTTTAAAATCAATTATTATTCTTTCTATCTCTCACATATACTTGTTTGTTATTTTCTCACTCATTTAAATTTAGTAGTACCCACTCTCAAGACCATTTCCTTCAAAAGCAGTAACCTTTTCTGTTGGCTTCTTTTATGTTTTTTTTTTCCCTCTTCTTTCAGAAAGGCAATTGAAAGGCATTATAGCTAGAAGAGAGGAAATTTCACATTCTAGCATGGTTCATTAAACAGCTAACATTTTGGCATTATGTATGAAACAGAAGGTTTTTGAAATAACTTAATTGCATAGACTAGATAAAATTTATACAGCATAATAACCATCAAGCTAGATATTATACACAAAGCTAACACACAAACACATATTTGTATGTAAACACACACATCACAACTGAAATTACCTTTTATAAATGTAAATTTAACTCTATATTCTTGATATTTAATCATATTAAAATTTAAGATGGCTCAAATATTGGATTTAATTCCACTTATCCCAGAACACAGCTTTCGAAGAAAATGAATAAACCAACATTAGTAGTTCCCTACTTTTTCATCATTATACCAGACTATGGACATGGCTCTACAGCTGACTTTTTGTCTCAGATGTAAAGTTACATTTGCAGTTCATGTGGTTCATTTCCCCTCTTGTCAGCAGATAATGAGATTTAAAGCCATCTTTTTTTTTTTTTTTAATTTTTTATTTTGAGCAAACTTACATGATTTTAACAAAATAATATAAAATGTGTATAAAATATGCATATATTCTGGATTTTGCAATTATCCCCAGGAGTGCCCCCTCAATTACCCTCCCTTATCCCTCCCTTCCCCTTCCCCTTATAACTCTAAAAAAAG
>PVKS010008954.1:0-66016 GCA_004027875.1 Aplodontia rufa | reverse complement strand
GCCTTAGTTGCTCCAACACTTAGTTGTGTATGTGGTGCTGGGGTTTGAACCCAGGTCCTCGTTCTTGCCAGGCAAGCACCGAAACCGCTGAGCCACCGCTCCAGCCCGATTATTTCTTCTTTTAGATGAGAAATAAGAAACTCAATAATCTGATACAAATTTCTGATTCCAATAAGGAGAAGAACACTAAGGAAAAAGTTAAACCCTTTGTAAGGAAGTCATTATACCATTTGCACAATCATTTGGTCTCCAGAGAAAATTGTGGTATTTTGCTCTCGACTTAGAATTTTCATATTTTTCCTTGAATTTTTAATATCAGATTATTCAAGATTGTGAGTATATCTTTGAAATGTGTCACTTGGGCAGACTACTTGAAATCATACACTATCTTTATTGGTATTATCAGTCTAATAAAAATGGTTCAAATTTATTAACACAAGAACTCAAATCTGTCTCCAAAAGCAAAGAAAGTCGTGTGGAGAAGCAGCCTTGGATTTGCAGTCATATCCCCATATAGAGCCACAAAAAGATGGACTTGTCCTAGTTGTGATTTCTTCATCTTCAAGATCTTGATTATTTTAGTCCGGGGTGCTTCCCAACACTGCAGTTCCTACATGCATATGGATATTTAAATCTAAATTAGTTCAAAGTCAATAAAATCTGATTCGCTTCTTAGTTTCACTAGGCACATCTCAAGTGTTCAATTGCCACATGGGGTAGAGTATTGGATAGAGCAAATAGAAAGCACTTTCATCATTGCAGAAAAATTGGGGGGGGGTCAGTGCTATTGTAGGACAACGAGTGAAAGAATATTATCGACCACCATCTATTCCCTCTAGATGAATAATGTCTGGATTGACTTTCATAGGCAACCTCTTCACCTGTGTCGTGGTTTTCTGCTTTCCACATGGCCTTTTGCCATAATCCAAAGATGCTTTTGCAGTCTATATGACACCTCAGAAGAAAACCATTAGCTACTCAAAAAAAAAAAAAAAAAGAAAGAAAGAGCTCTCTTATGCATCGCCGTGAGTTTGGTGAAAAATACAACAGAGATCGCTATGTATGTCTTCCTTCTACCTGCTGTGTATATGCACTGAAAGTACATGGGCCAACATTAGTGATGCCATCCAATTGTAGTAAGAAATCTCTCTGCACAAACAGACACACGCAGCACTCCACTCACACCCGTACTCACACCACAGCATTTAAACTTTTTTCTTGTATTTTCATGGTATTATTGGCATCATGCAGGATTGTTTCATAAATATAGTTTACCAGGAACTTATTCTTTTGATCTGGCACAATATTTGCCACTAAATTCCTGTTTGTATTATAACTTTTTCAAAAATAGTACGAGCATCATTTGTGTCTGCTTTTACTCTGAGCTGTGTAGTTCTGGACAGTACTTATTTTATTTGTATTCTTGTCTATTTTAGTGGCAAAAAAGGTCAATTTTATCCAGTTTGAGAAAGCTTTCTTAAAATTATGAGCTTGGAAAATCTTATAATTAGTTGGAAATAAAGGAAAGATTCAATGACTACTTTGTCATTTGTAGATTCTAATAAGGATTAACTTATGGAGTAAGAGAAAACTACCTCCAAACCTATCATAATATAGTTTTAGATAGATATTTTAAGTTATTACTTTACTTTTGCTGATTTTGTGAAATCCTTACACTTAAAGACTGAATTTTCTATAGCACAAACATTCATATTCTGTATTGCTAACATAGCCCATTTATTATTTCCACTAAAAAGGTTATTAAGAGTAGTGCTTCTTTTGTGTTTCTGTCTGTGCTATTGCTTTATGCCTCAATAAACAATTTTTGGAGCTATAGATCAATTTTCATCACTGGGGAGTAAAAAAATCAATATAGTTAACAAAATGCAAATTTGACATACACAGAACATAAATACTAAATATATTATTTATAAATGTATAATAGGAATATATACATATACATAGTATGAAATTATGTTAGTTGTGATGTTATATCTTCTTTAAAAAATAAATAACTTTTTAAAGTGAAAATATTAAATATGAGTTCTGTAAAAAATCACAATCTCCCATTTAAAATTCTTTCTTTTTTTTTTTTTTTAAAGAGAGAGGGACAGTGAGAGAGAGAGAGAAAAAAACAGAATCAATTTTATTTAGTTTTTTCATATGGCTTTTGTTGCTCTGAGACTTCATTGTGTATGTGGTGCTGGGGTTTGAACCCACGTACTTGCGCATGCCAGGCAAGCGCCGTAACTGCTGAGCCCCCACATTTAAAATTTTTGATATATATATATATATATATATATTTGTAATATATACACATATATACTTGTGACTTCATCATATTTAATACAATGACTATTTCAGATAAGTGTGCTTCCCAATAATGCAGCTCCTACATATTTTAAATTTATATTAGTTCAAATTCAATACAATTATATTTAGTTTCTCAACTGAGAATATATATCTATATATAGTTATATATATAATTACATATATTATATATCATATATCATATATAAATTACATGTAATACATCTATCATATATAATTATATTATATATATATATATATATATATTATATAATTTTCTCCCAAATTTGCCTAGTTGAAGGGGATCACTTGCTAGCTCACAGGACTTTGAGGATATTAGAGATATGATCACATAGACCTCCCAGTACTTCTAATGTATGTTTTAGATTAATGTTTTAAAGTTTGAGGATTTACTCTCCAGGGAGTTGTGTCTAAAGCATCCAGTGCAGGAGCAATGATGGAGACAGCACTTATGTGTGGTGATGTTGGGAATTTAGGGTGGAATCCACAACATCCTTTTCTAAGAATCAGGTTATTAAAGTTTGGGTATGAAACGTCCCCTAAAGGACCATGACTTAAAGGTTATGAACAACCATTAAGAGGTGAGGGCAGAGGGATTTGAGCTCACGTCATTCTCCTGTCTCTCTGGCTCTTTATTTTCAGGCACTATGAAATGAACAGGCCTTCTGTACCATTTGCTCTGTGACATTACAGGCCCAAAGCAACAGGGCACAGTGACCAAAGATTGAGATCTCTAAAATCAGGAGAAAGTTTATCAAAATAAATTTTTTCTACGTATAAGTAGATTATCTCAGGCATTTTGTCACAGTGACAGAAAGCTGAATGACAAGGGTGTTAGATATCTTAGAATTGAAATTAAGTTATCTAAAGATTTAACAAAGGCCACTCAGAAATAGTGCCAATCATAGGAACAAAAATGGAGCCATGAGTATAGCTCTCTGAAAAAGTAAGCGCACATAATAGGCAACATTCCAGAGCAATTTGTCAGGGGAATAGAAAGCCAATTCCTAGAGAGGATTGACAGTGTCCAACACTGAATGAACTTTTCATGTCGTCCAGTGTTCCAGTGGACAGGACATGAACTCCATGACGACTGACTGCTCACACCACCCCAACACACACACTCACACACACACAACAGTCACCACCAACTGAAGTACATAAATGCAGGTCAGTGATTTGTATTTGTTCATCTTAATTCAAATAATATAATTACAATGAATTCATGCAAATAACATACAATAACTCCATCGCTTTCTTGGTTTTGTCAGAAGGAAATGTTTTATACAAAAGGACTTTGCATGTAACTATTTCAAGTAAAAAATCTCTTTAAAATTTTATATGTCATTTAAAACAATCTCTCTGACGTTCTCTCTACATCCCCTAAACTCCTAAACAGAATATACTGAATATAGTTCTTATCCCCCTAATGACATTATCTGAGAAACATCAGCGATTTTGCTGTGCTCTGGAACTTGATGCCTGCAGAGACTCTTGAGGCATGGGAGACATCTTTGCTCTCCACTAAGTGGCCTCAAGCTCTTCTGTTTCTGCTTTTAAGTTTTTCAGGCTCTTCCCTGGTGAACAAGCAGTCTTCCTTTGAGAGGGCCTGTTTCCTTTTCTCCTCTCCACCATCTCTTCTAAATTAGCATTTCTCATTTTAATGTATTTTTTTTTGAGGCTGCAAACAGATATTTACATGAGTATGGTGTAAGACGCCATCAATTTCCAAGTGGTGGTCAGTGGCTTTTCTGTGAAGTAAAGTAGCAGATGTAGGGAGCTGGCTCTTTGAAAGTGGACTCCTAGCTGCTGACATGTTGTTCCCTCTTTTTTTATTTTTTTTTAAGTCCTCATCTGTGTTACAAAGAACGGAGAAAGCAACACTTGCTATTTTTATTTGCAGTTTATAGAAAGCTTTGTTTTTCCTTTTTCTGTATCCCGTCATAACATTTTAAATATAAATGAAAAATCAACACAAAAATGTACATAAACAAGTGCTTTAAACCACATAGCATTTGAAACTACCAGTTTTCTTGACATTTGTATATATTTCCAGTTGTTGGAGTCAGATACATTTTACTTAGGAGTGTTATATGATAAAATTCTGTAGTACAGAGCTCTTTCTCCTCCTTGTGTTTTTATTCATAATGTACAGTATTTTCTAACTTTGAAGAATCACTGCAGCAAGTTTCAAATGATGTATGGAGTGACAAGTTTTTCCCACTGCATAAAAAGACAAGGAGTGCTGAGCACGGACTGCTGTGCTACACTGCTTCTTGTAATATTTGCTTTATATAAAGCTTGGGGAACCCAGCAGGCTATGAACTTCCTACACAGTGAGACAAAACCCAGACAGAAATGCATTTAATGTGCTCTTTTCTTTTTTCTTTCTTTACAGTACACTTCTAATTGAGCAATCAGTTTTATGCCCCAGGGTGCTTTGCATGCGGATTACACTAGCCACGCAGAGCTTGGATCAAGCTTGATCTAGAGGTGAGAGCAGGAATCGCAGCCCCTTTGGTCTCTGTCCTCAAGTCCTTTTTTTTTTTTTTTTAAATTTTTATTCAATAAACATGGTCTTACAACAGGAGGGGTTCATCATCATACAATCAAGAACAAAAGTATAATGACAGAACAAACCAATATTGGTGTCAGACCATGGTTTCCCCCTTTGCGTTCCCCATAGTTCCATTTTTCACTTTACTTAAGACCCAAGTTAATTGGACTTCTTGTGGAAATCAGAGGTTCCCCTCAGGTTAGAGTCCCCCATACTACCTCCCTCTGGTCACCTTGATGTCCTTCCTATTCCCTTCCCCACTCCCTAACCCCGTCCTGACGTCCCCCAGGAACCTAAGCACAGTTCCCCATAATCATGTAAGAATTCATACATGCTGAGGTAATTGATAGGTTAGCCATCTAACGTACTAATTCTACTTATATTCTAGCATCCACAAATGAGAGAGTCTTTACCATCAGCAAGGGAAATTTACCCACTAGTAACCTCTGTGCATATGTGATGGGGAAGGGGAAAAGGTACACACATATAATATACATAGATGGAATTAACAAGCAGATGGCCTCAATCACTACAACAGTCTCATCCTGAGGTGTCCTGGTTCTGCTGGGCAGAGAGATGCTTACACTCTGGATCAATGGGAGGTTTGTCATGATGCCATCCCTTCCAGGACACATGTGGAAGGGGACAGAGATGCTATCAAACACAGAACAAGGCATTACAACAGACCTTCTATAAGGGAAGCTTTCTTAAAATTAGGTGAATGCAAATTAGCATTTTTTAAATGGTGTGAACCTAAAAATACCAAGGATACCATTTTAATTTAGATATATTTGCATACCTGTCTCCATGAAAACCCTTTGTGCGAAATTTCCTGTGATACAGCAGTGAAGAACATGTTTTGTTTGTACCCCTTGTAAAGAGGATGCAACATAAGAAACACACTGTCATTATCTCAGGTCAGCATCTGGCGGGAACATCGAGTGGCTTGACGGGGACTAAAGTGTGCCTTCCTGGAGGCTTTGCTTTCTTGTGGTTCTCAAGCTTCTTCTGCAGAAGGCTGGGTTTTGGGGATTGACTGTGGGATAAAGTTCACAAGCACGACATGTTTCCATACATGGCATGTTCCCATTGAAGGTGAAAGCACTGTATAGATAAGCTAACTTTGGTGTTATTTAAAATTCCCTGTAGATTTTTTATAGCTCCAACTCTTTGCCTCCCATAGATCCATGGCAGATCTGTAAGTAACAGCAGAAATTAAGAACTAGTGAGTGACTCTTAATACCATTCAGCAGTTGCTTGGAGATTTAAACTTCATGGATACAATTCTGCTGAACAGTACTAACACTCATCAAGAATGTAGGTGGCCATGAAGGAGAAGGAGAAGGAGAAGGGTTCTGTGGCCTAGGCAAATGGAGTAAGGGATATAAGTGTGTTCAGTCTCTGGTCTGGACTTGGGCCCAGGAGAGCTAAACCGCCTCTAAACATATCTGAATCTAGGTTATTTTCATGATGCAGGAGTTAGAAGCATGGTTTTCTGTGTTTATTAATTGACACTGTTCCCATGAATACTTCAATCACATGGTAGTTTTGGATTTGTAAACAATGTCTCGGAAGTTGTCCTTCTTCCCAAGCTCTGTTCCTGTGGTGCTCTTAAGGTGCTGACAATAAATTGTTCTTCCTGTATTAGGCATTAACTCTCTATTGCAGTTAATTCTAAGAAGATTAATAATTTTCCTCCACATAATTATATCTCTCAATAAAAACTAAATATTTAAATTTTAATGTCTAAACAATAATTAAATATTCACAATATTTATAGAGTGAAGAATTTGAAAAGAATTTTAAAATGTAAACATATGTAAAGCATTTTTAAGTTGAATTCATATCATAATCATGCATTCATGCCACAGTATAATAATGTCCCTCTTTTCTTCTATTAAGTACTGTAAGGTTTCCAGTTTGAAAGATACCAAAATTCACATTACAGCTGCTTTACTCTCTTTAATAAAATGTCTTTAGATGATTTCTCATAAATCAGGTAAGACTTTGGGTTGGTGTTCTGGCTTCTCAAATAAGCTCTTTGAATGATAAAGATTTTAGTAGGTTTCCCTTCCATGATCAGAGTTAATAAAACAAAATAAAACAAAAATCACAGTCATATTATTTTTGCATTTCTGTTTTTAATGTGACTGCTTTTTTCTCTGATCAAAGAATATTTGCTTTTTAATTCACTGCTTCTCATTGCTTAATTTTCTGTACTATTTTGGTGATTTTTCTCCTTTGCTGTGAAGTTCATCTTTGGTGTTTTTTTTTAAATTGTTATTGTTGTTTGTTTGTTTTTTTGTTTTCCCCCTTGGCTTTGAATGGTCACCAACTAAATTTTTCTTTAAGTGGAGACTAAACACTTAGGTTTTCTTTGCTTTAAAAATGTTTAATTTATTCAACCAAACACACTGATTCAATTTTGAAAAACTAAAAAAATTATATAGACCCAGAACCCTAATTATATCTGCCACCTGGATTCTGAATCCTCATCAGCTGTCTCTATCCTAAACAGAGATGATGTGATGAGAATGATGATGGTGGTGACTTGGAGAAAAACTGTGAATATAGGGCTGACTTTGTGTCAGACTCCCTCAAAAGTGCTTTATGTGCATCAACTCATTTAATTCTCACAGTGGCCCTTGAAAGTAGACACGTTGCATCCTTTTTATAGATGAAGAAGCTGAATCCCAAAGAGGCTTAGAATGTTATCCATGGCAGAAAGGAAAAAAAAAGTCAGAAAATTGAAATTAGATCTACATCTCACCTTGCACAAAACAAATCAAAATGGATCAAAGATTTAGCAATTAAACCAGCAACATTACAACTGTTAGAAGAAAAAGTAGGATCAACACTCCACTGTATCAGTGTAGGCACTGACTTCCTTAATAAGACTCCTATAGTGAAAGAATTAAAGTCAAGAATTAAAGAGTGGGATGCCATTAAACTGAAAAGCTTCTGCATAGCTAAGGAAATAGTCAAGAGCACCAAGAGAGGACCTACAGAATGGGAAAAAAAATCATGGCCTGCTACACCTCCAACAGGGGGCTAGTATACAGAATATTCAAAGAACTCAAAAAACTTAACATGAAAACCAAAACAATCCAATAAATAAATGGGCTATGGAACTAAACAGAAACTTCTCAACAAGGAAGTTCAAAAAGCCAATAGATATATGAGAAAGTGTTCTTCATCACTAAAATCAGAGAAATGCAAATCAAAATAATATTAAGATTTCACCTCACTCCAGTCAAATTAGCAAAGAAGAAGAATACAAACAATAACAGATACTGGAGGGATTGTGGGGAGAAAGGAACACTTGTGTACTATTGGTGGGATGGCAGAGTGGTACGGACACTATGGAAAACAGTGTGGAAACTCCTCAAGAAATTAGGGATGGAACCACCACACAACCCAAGTATCCCACTCCTGTGTATCTTCCCAGAACCAGAAGACTTAGAATCTCCATATTACAGAGACACAGGTACATCAATAGAAGCTTAGTTTACCATAGCTAAATTATAGAATCAAACCAAATGCACCTCTATGAATGAATGGATCGAAAAACTGTGGTATATATATAACAAAGTTCTACTCAGCTATTAGAAAGAATGACATCATGACTTTCCCAGATAAATGGATAGAAATGGAAAAAAATCTTGCTGAGAGAAATAAGCCAAACCCAGAGACTTAAGGACTGAATGTTT
The DNA here is from genome assembly GCA_004027875.1 of Aplodontia rufa. Taxonomy (NCBI): domain Eukaryota; kingdom Metazoa; phylum Chordata; class Mammalia; order Rodentia; family Aplodontiidae; genus Aplodontia; species Aplodontia rufa. The sequence goes on along the minus strand of PVKS010008954.1, from coordinate 57,418 downwards.
ATTCATTTGCATAAACTAAAGTAAAACCAAGGATAGGTGAAAGATAAGTTTATTTACTAGACTAACTAAATTCAAAGTATTATATAATCTGCAGATCTATAGTTATGTAGGGTAGGGGAAGAGGGTGCAGAAAGGAGAGAGGGAGGGTGGAGAAGGAGGAAAAAAGAGTGGTTATTAATTTTATATGGTACTCATGACTCCCCTGAGAAGCCAAATAATACTTACGCAAGAATTTAAATCTTCAAAATTAAACATTAGTATACGTATACATGTACATTTATATGTGTAATAGGGGACAATAAAATTTGAGAAAAGACAGCAGGGAATGGGCAAAGGTGGGGAGATACTGGACAAAGATTGGGCTCAGGTTACATTATCATTACACATACATATATGAATGTGTATCAGCGAATCCCTTCAATACGTAAGAACATGGTGAACTAATAAAATTTTTTTTTTTTTTTTTTTAGAGAGAGGGACAGTGAGAGAGACAGAGAAAGAGAGAAACAACTTTATTTAGTTTTTCACATGGCCTTAGTTGCTCCAACATTCAGTTGTGTATGTGGTGCTGGGGTTTGAACCCGGGTCCTCGTGCTTGCAGGCAAGCGCCGAAACCACTGAGCCACCGCTCCAGCCCCACTAATAAAAATTTTTAAAACAAATAAACAAAAGTTGAACAAGAAATAATGAAAAATGAAGAAGATGAAAAAATAGCAATATTTATGGCTAATCCATAAAAAAGATAGTAAAACAAAATGACCTCGAATAATCATTGAGTTCACAGCACTTCATAAGTGAAAATAGATTCAATCTTTCCATATTTTTAGGTATGCTTGCATTTGTACACATCATGTTGAACCATGGCTTAGGAGAAAAATGTTAAAATTTCATAAAAATAAACTCTAAACACAAAAAAAGGAAAGAAAAAAAAAGAAAGTTATCCACAGTTATGTCAGTATGAATTTGGATGTAGCTTCAGCTCACTTGATTTAAATACTCCTCATTAAGCCAGCTGTGGAGTTCCTCGATGAATCTATCCACAGAAGCTGTTAGAGGATAACGTGGGCATTTCTGACAGGAAGACAGAAGAAGGATTATGCTGTGCACCAATAGCAAACCATCTAAAAATACATATTAGGTAGTCATGCTCTCTGAGATCTTTTGTTGGCGTGGCATTCTGGCCTGGGGCATTTCCTGTGCTCTCTGTCCCACTCTCCCCTTTAGCTGTCATCTCTCTCTACCAATTGTCTACAAATTCTGAACCCCCTCGTGAACTTCTGGTTCTTTCCACATTATGCAGAGCATTCAGGTTTTCTCCTTCCTTGCTTCTTGGCTTGCCTACAAAACTGCCCAGGTGCTCAGCTACAACTTGCCTTCCCCAGAATGAATATCATACACTCAGAAAGTCATAAGAGCATGTAATGATGAAACACTATGCTTCTATGTGGTTACATAGCTTTTGTAATTATAATGTTAATGGTTCATTAAATTATCTCCTGCTGATGTTGCATAATCAATAAACCATTCTTTTATTGTTGAATATTTCGGTGGTTTTTAGTGGGTTTTTTTACTTGTTTGTTTATATATCACCAAAATAAACATTTTTATTCTTTTGAACTTTGCTTCTGTTGAATTATTTCTTTAAGATAAATTTCCAGGGCAGAGATTACTGGGTCAAAGGATATGAATATCTCTGTTTTGCCTTACTTTCTAAATAGTTTGCGTAAGTTAACTAGAGTTCTGCTATTTTTATGTTAAAAATCATACTAAAACTTTGTCAACATAATTTGTATATTCTTACCATGTGGAAGGATGAAAATATTTCTCCTTTTATTTGCTTTCTATTTGTGCTTTCTCTGGTGTGAATGCCTTGTCTGCACACCTTGATCATTTTTGAACAGTGAATATTTTTACTCATTATCTATCTTCTTTTTAAATTTAAATACTACATGCATACAAAGATCACTAAATTTTTTGTTTTATACTTTATGTAAATATTTCTAACTTCTAAACTTTTTAAATAGTTTTACTTTTCTAAGTGAAAATTTACATTTTGGTTTATTTCGAATATACTTTGAATTAAGCAGGGTTTTTTCTATGTAATCATTGTTTGCTTTGAAACTGAAAGATCCATCCTGTCTAAAAATCAAATAATGATTTTTATTTCCTTCCTTAAAAGATTATTTTATGTTTATTTCTTCAGTACAGATAGTATATATTTTGGGGTCCTGGCATTAATATTTGGGGTTGAGGTAATTTTACTTTTTCAAATTCTCAGGAACACTCCTCTTAAAGGCACGGTTGGGAGGAGGAGGGAGGTGAACACTTTGGTTTCTGAGGGGGCTACACCTGAAAAGAGAGGAAAATCACACAGAGGGACCCTGGAAGGACAGAAGGCAGAGCATCCACTCAACAGTGTGGCCTTTGCAGTCCCTGCACTAAAATTTTCAATCAGGCCTGAGACCTTGAGTTACCACCTGCGATGTGGGAGCTGGATTGATGGGCTAAATTGCTGCAAAGTAATTTAGAATAATAGCCTGAGGACCTGTCTTTTACTTTAGTGTAAAATTTTTTAACCAAAATTTGTAAAGAAAGGAAATCTCTTTTAAACCAAGTAATTGAACATAATTGTATGCTTGAAGAAAAAAATAAAGGGAATTTGAGAGGTTTTTCTCTTTTACTGAGAACATAAAAGACCAAACAAATTTAAAAGGCTTTATTAAAATTAAAATGAAACAATTTTGGCTTAAAATAAAAAACTGTTTTCTTCTACTTTCCCTCAATGACATCTTTGAAAACAAGACTGGCCCAGTCTCATTTCCCTAACATCTAGGAGCATAGAGAAGAAATGAGAGGTCTGTTCTAAAGTCTGGCTGAGAGCAGGGTTTTTCTTCAGGACCAAGATTAAATCATCCTTGTGTTCCAGATTCAGTAGGAGACCGAACAGTCAGCTCCTTTTTTTCTGATGTTGGCTTCATAGGGCTGACCTGTTTGTTTTACCTAGGGTCATAATTCCTCCATAAAGTAAAACCTACAGGTAAATAACAAAGAAAGCTAAGCTTTATCTGAGAATTCAGATATTTTATACAGCTGTAACTCTTTAACTTTAGTTTTATCCACAAAGTCATAGAACATACATATGGAGATAAAAATATTCATCCATTTTGTTAACAGCTTGACTCCTCAGTAAACAAGAGCTTGGTTATGAATGGATTCTCCTATAAAATAATAAGCCGGATCTGCACCTGGAGAACCACATTAACAGAAACAGCTTTCTTGCACATGGAGTGCAAATCACTGGCTGGCACACAAGGAAGAGAAGCAAAAGCAGAGAAAGAGGATGCATCAGGAAGCTTCCTCTCAGGGGCGCTCAAGACCTTCACTGACTTATTCCCACAGCAGAGGAAAAGTGGCGCTTCAGCTCTTCCTTCTTCTCCCTTTACCACCCACTCCCAATTTCTTATGTCATCTTATTGCCTGCAAACATTGAGGGGTAAGGGGCACAAATTAATAATAACATATAAATGGAAAGCGCTAACATTGAGTACATATTATGAGGCAAGCAATTTACATATATTTTCTTATTTTGAGATACCTAAAAATTGCTAACTCACATCAGTGCTGTGAAACACCATTTCTATTTCATTTTACACATCAGAAACCTGAAACTCCAAGAGTTTAAGCAATTTGAATGAATTTACACTGCTAATATGCTGCATTGATGGTATTTAAAGTCAGATCTATTTCATTACAGAGCTTGTGCTCTGTATAACTTAGCTTTCCTGAACTGCAAATCTTTCCCATCATAAAAATAAAACCAAAAAGCTTCCAGCTTCATTCTGCTTAGTCCAAATGTCTTCCATTCCAGCCTCCAGCACAGGTTCTTCCTCCTCGCTGCACCTCCAGCTTCCTGACCACACTTCAGTTGGAGCCACTGTTGTGTTAGTGATGACTGAGGCTGTCTTCCTTACTGGGGCTCTAGCAGAGGAAATGGTTTGTACAATGGGTTCTGGTCCTAGCCTGCTGGAGCTCATATCTAAGGCTTGGACTGGCTGGCTGAGGGAGCTCAGGCAAGTTATTGGCTCTCTTTTGTATTTCATCACTTGTGCAAAAATAAATGTAAAATATTTACCTACTAGGGTTCTGATAGATCAAGACATCCTAGACCATCAGATGGCAAGTGTTTTTGGCTACGTTTTAGGCTGATAAACTTCAGGGAAGAAATCATGTGATATTCATTCCTCTACTGTGTCTAGCATGGTGTCTAAATCATAAGAATGTAATAAAGTTTTGTAACACAAATGAATAAAATAAGGCTACATTCAGTGTTTCTTGTTTTTCTTTAATCCCTTGTGATCTGGCTTTCACTACCATAAATCCACCAAAATTATTATCATCAAAATCATTAGTGACAATTATTATTTTCGATAGTTTCGTTTCCTCAATTTCTTTAATATTAGGCAGTGGTACTAGTGCTCTATTTCTAGAACTCTCACTGCCCCTGCCAGTAAAGACGGTCAGCTGAACCTATTTGATAGCCTCTGTGGACAAAACTGTTGATTGTACCTCCTGTAAGATCTCTACAACCTGCTTCCCTTTCTCATATGCACTACTCTGCACCTAAACCCAGCTCCTATCCCTTGACCCATGATTGCAGGCACTGCTCCCAGTGAGTCATCTTGGCCCCACTCTGACCCCAATCCTATCTCTTGGGTTACACTTTGGCTAGGGTTTTCCTTTCAACGTGCAAATGTGACTATACTACTTCACATAGAAACAGACAGTGTCTTACCTTTGCTTTAAAAAATAAGATCATAACTGGTTGGGTCAAATGTGATCTCTGACTTTCTTCATTGTTTTAGCTTCACATTCCCCAGACTTCCTTGAGCTGTCTGAGCTCTGGCATGCCTCTCCTCTTAGCTTTGTTAGGCTTCATTCTGCCTTCGTACCTCAGACATCACTTTCCCAGGCCAGTTTTCCCTGTCCGGAGGTTAACTGCCTCTATCAAACACTGTCAGAGAAAGACATTCCCCTCCTCCATTGCCCTGATCATAGCTCCAATTTCATACATTTTTGTCAGATTATTGTTTGCATGTCCTGCTAAACTACAGGCTCCATGAGGGTAGCAGGATGTCTAATTTCTCACTTTTCTGCATCCTACCACTCACACCAGCCACTGGCACACTGAGCTCAACACACTTTAGGTAAAAGAATGAGTGAATGAATGTTCCAATCTGCCAATCATGGGCATATAATTTTATTTTTTAACTTTTGAATATTTCTTCTCTGCCATTTTGCTACCTTTTTTCTCTTCATTCTCCAAATATATTCTCAAGCCTCTTTACCTTGTCATTATCTTTTTTCTTTTCATAATTTCTCCCTTAGAAATATCATCATTTCCTGTAACTTTAACCACTGTACTTATTATGAATCACATTGGCTCTTCCATGAATTCCCAAATCCAGTCCATAATTCCTACAAGTATCTTTACAATGCCTCTTACATTCTTTTTACACTTTTCTTTCCTACCACCATCCTGGAAGGGTGATATGGGTATGGGCTGAGAATAAAAACGTAGTGAATCAAAGATGGAAACATTAGGATTAGTAATAAGTAAACGAAACAATTAAGTGGGACAAATCAAGGAACTGAGTACTATCTCCTGACAATAAGAACTCAGGCACTCCTTCAATGCATCTGAGAGATTTTTTTTTGCTTCCTGGTAAACCAGTATTCATGTCTGGCACCAAGAGGGGGCGGGATGGGTAAAAGACAATGCACAGCACTTCTGGTGCACAAAGAAGCAGAAAGGAGCACAACTTATAAAGGGCAGTTGCTTCCAGGCATCATCCCAAACCTCCCTACATAGAGCTGTGTGTTCAATGGTAATTACAAAAACAGGCTTCTACCTGTTCAGTGGCTCTGTTTCAGTAAGCTCATTCTTTATAATTTTCAGGCTGTGGAATTATCCATCTAAATTTTCTTCACATAAATGCTGCTTGATGAATAAAAGTACAGTGCAGATTATGTCCCTTAATGGTACCACTAATCTTCTGTAATAATGGTGGGTGATGATTACTGTTTACGGTATTCAAGGTAAAAATGGATTTGTATGTGTGCATGTGTGATTTTGATTCAGAGGTGGGGAGGGAGAAATGGGACAGCTGAGTCAGGATGGTAGATTGGAGAAACGGATTAGCACTGATTATTCCTGATTATTTCAATCCTCTCCATGAGGTAAATGCATTAGAGAACCATGTGATTTTCATATTTTAATATTTGATTTCTGAATTGCTGCAAGTGATAAGCAAAAGAAAAAATGCAGCAGATGTTATTTTATGTTGTGTTTATGAAGTGGAGACAGCTCCAAAGAGTACAGGGATTACTGGCATAAAAACAAAATGTTTGGTTCCGGTTTCTTCTCAGGTTGCTACCTCCCAGGTAGCAGGGACAGAAGAATCATCTTCAAACATTTGCATTCATCATTTTCTGTTTCCAAAACTTAACCTTGCCCACCTCCTGCCTAGCACTCTTCTGTTGCTTTTAATTAGGCTGCTGATTATAAAACTGGGAGTATAAACAATGGATTAATGGCTTGTAGATCAAGTGCCATTTGCCATTTTTTTTTCTGTTAACATCTTAGCACCACCTGGGAAATAGGAGCTGGAATAATACTGTCTCTGAAGATCCCACTCTGACTTCCATATGTACTAAACACCTTCTCTATCCTCGCTCCCACAGTGGGCTCATGGCAGCAGCTGCTTTAAAGCAGTGTTTGTGTACCCTATTGTGAAAAAGGAGGGGGAAAGTTTATGCAAAATAGAAGCTTTTGTTTCTTAATTTTTATATATTCTTTTATTTAGCAACTCAGTACTTTGAGCTCATCTAATCTTTACTCATCTGTTTCTTTGAATTCTTAATTATTGACTTTTTAAAAATTTAGTTGTCCTCATCAACTGCTATATATACCAACACTGTTTTTAATTCTGTTCTTAGAGCTATTAGTTTTATGTTATGACTATTTTAAGCCATTTGAAAAGAGCATCTCATGTAGGAGATTCTCTAAGCCTCCTGTTAAGGCAGATGTCAGTCCCCATATGTAGCTATGAGAGCCTCTGAATATAAGCACATAGAGCTGACAAAAATGGCTAATTTAGGGGCTGGAGCAGTGGCTCAGCTGTTGGAGCGCTTGCCAGGCATGTACATGGACCTGGGTTCAAACTCCAGCACCACATACACAGCTAAGTAAGAGGGAAATAAAGTCCAGATGAAAAAATAAATAAGATTGATTCTCTCTTTCTCCCATTCTTTCTAAAAAAAAAAAAAAATGGCAAATTTAGGAACAGGAAGAAGACTGAGACTAAAAGGTACTAAAAGGGATCTTCTCTTGAGATTGATCTCAAAGTTCCCCTGTGTAGGAGTTTAGTTGCTGGAAGTAATCAAAAATGCAGGTTCATTAGATTCTATTCCAAGACACATCCTGATGTAGCTGCTGCCCTTCTAGGCACCACACCTACCTGTCTACTGCCTCCTCGTATGACCACACTTCTCTAATCGTCTCTTTTGGGGGGTACTTCTTTGTGGGTTTTTTATATGTGCAGCTCTTCAGTCTCTAATGTGTAGCCATTCACTGTCCGCTCACCATCTGTTGCAGAATTGAGCCCAGAGAACTCCTATGGTCACTTCCACTAAGGCTCATGAATGAGCACTAATCTGTAGTTCACATTACACCCAAATCACAAAACTTCTCCAGAAAGTGGGAGGATTTAAAAATTTTTCACATTTATAATCATTTGTATTCTATATCACCTATTTCAGCCTTCACTGAGAATTCAAAGTGGAAAAAAAATCTCATAATCCAAGGATACTTTGCTTGGATTATACCGTTGTGGTCCCATTTCTGTGTGTTTCTTATTTAGGGTTTCTTCAAAGCACTAGCATGCCATGAGATCATTGTCTGCTTAAATATTTTTATGTATAACAAAGATGGTGCTATGGTTTCAATATTAAGTGTCCCTGAAAGGCTCACTTGTAAGACAGTGCACATAAATTCAGAGGTGAAACAGCTAGGTTATGAGAACCTTACTCTAATCAGTTCTTTAATCCACTGATATGAATTAACTGTGTGGTAATTGTAAGCAAGTAGGGTGTACCTGGAAAAAGTAGGTCACTGGGAGCATGCATTTTGTCCCTGGTAAGCAGAGCTCTCTCTGTTTCCTGATTGCTATGTCCTGAGCTGCTTTTCTCCCCTACACCTTTCTGCCATGATGTTCTTCCTCATGTTGGACCCAGAGCAATGCAGTTGGCTGCCTATGGCCTGAGACCCCTGAAATCTTAAGCCCCAAATAAATGTTTCCTCCTTTAAAATTGTTCTTCTCAGGCCTTTTGCTTACAGCAACAGAAAAGCTGACTAAAACAGATGGTATATATTGAAGTCATGTCAGAAAACTATATATTGCCCATTCCAGCTAATTATCACATTGCCTTCATACTGCTAAGGCTGTAAGGGCGTTAAACTCAAAATCTCAGCTGGTATGAACCTTTATTGCTCATCTCAGCTAATGGATGGTATGAACACGTGTGTGTGTGTGTGTGTGTGTGACAGAGAGAGAGAGAGAGAGAGAGAGAGAGAGAGAGATGAGGTGGGAGAATCCTTTTGAGTGCGAGCAGAAGGAATTTGAAGGGGAAAATTAGCACCATTATAAAATCAGATGCATAAATGGGATTGAGCTGGTGTTTCCATCTATTTATTGGTGGAGGATGTCTATAGAAATATATTTTGCTGAGGTTCTTCATTTTCCTGGATTCACAGGACTTATGTAGACCTTAAAATGGGTAATGATGGATCATAATGAGAGATAGAAGGAGAGTCAGACAGGGAAGCAGCTGGAGAAGAGAAGTGATGGAAGGGTACCAGTTCTCAGAGTGCTGAGGCTTTTTAATCACTGCAGACTCGGCCTCAAGTGCTAGCACCTTCAGAGACTAATAACTGTGATCTTTAGCAAAAGAAAATTGGACTTGTGACATCTTGAATAGGAAAAAATGACACTTCTTGTTTTTAGGTACAAATGAGACACTTAGGCAGCCCAGAGCAAGATAGCCCTGTAGGAATTTCCTCAGGGGGTAGGTAATAGATCAATTTACTATTTCCCTGACTAGGTCCTAAAACCAGTCTTCTTTCCTCACGTGAAGAGCTCATAAGGAGAGCAGAACCTGAATATAGGGGAATTGAAATTAAAGATTTTTGGCTAAAAATCATTAAATAGTTTTTTTCAAAGCACTTTTAAATTTTAAATGTTACAAAGAGGGAAATAGAAAGAGTATTGGTGATCCAGTAGCAATCTGTCACCTAAAACATTCACTCTTAACCTATGCCCCAAGCCATTGATTCTGACATTTTTTTCCTCCCTATGTGAAATGGAAAGTCCTGTCAGAGTGCAACAGCCTTCTAGGCTTTTCTGCACGTTTTCTTTCTCTGTTTCTGATCTCCTTGTTGATGAATGGCTGTCAGAGGACATCTTAACTTCAGTGACTTTGACAAGTGAACTTGTGAATTTTGTGGATTTACACTATTCTTCCAGGAAACACAGTAAATATACTAAAAAATAATACTTGATCCAAACTTAACAGCTTGAGATTCTTATTCATCCTCTAGTGTACCTGGAACCTGCTGGAATGCTATTCACTAGCTGTGTGTGTGTGTGTGTATGTGTGTGTGTGTGATATGAAATAAATGGCTAAAAAGTATCCTGCAACTCTGGTTAGTTGATGAAAACAAATATTATTTTAAAAGTCTTTCAGATTAGACACAAGAGGAATATAGTGCAAATATATCTGGCAGAATACTATTTCCTCAAAAACTGTCAAACTCAATATAGGAAAGGTTTTGAGTGTCTTTCCTATGATCAACATCATCGAACATATATTCTCCATGTGACATCCTCTGTGCCTTACCCTGCCCATCATTTTGCTGCTTACAGATCACTCCAGCCACTGCTCCAGGGCTTACTCTGGATGATGGGATCTGATGCACCCGTGGCAGCCTGACACCAATGATGGACACTAGCCTGCATGTGTGCATGGGTAAGAGGTGGAAACAGAAGCACTAGCACCTTGTTGCCACAGGGCAGACTTCACAGTACAAATATTTATGTTTCAGAATCCCCTATGGCATCAGGTTGAAGCTAGATGTCCCCTGAAATCAGATTTTGACTTAGCTTCTCTCCTCCCCTAACCTGATTTCCTTGGTTCCTTTGAGGGTTCATTTAAGAGCAATCTCTAAATAAATTATTTAAATAAGAAGCATGTCTCAGGCTTTGCTTCTGAAGGATCCAGATCTAAGAAAAAGAGTTACAAATGGTATTCAAAAATGCTCCTACATGCCACTTCATGCTTGCAATGTAGACTTTCTGTTCATCAGTTATTGAACAGGCACTTTAAGGATCTCATGTTGGTGCTGACTGCCAGCCAGCAGTTACACTTGAATATTGATATTACTTTTCTTGGGATACCAGTGTTTTGCAATTATTTGAATATTTTATTGCTTTTCACTCATATAATTTTATGAGCATTAACAGGAAATTGAAAGATTAAATTGCTCATCATAAAGATATGAGACACAGTCCCCAAACAAAACAACAATAAAATTGAAGCAAAGATGAAAACCATTAGAGTTATTCTGGAAGAATGTCATGAGCCTCCTTCTGACCAAATCAACTAAGGGAACAGAATGTGATCATCTGGGAAGGTAACAGACAAGAATAAAGAACGTGCACAGAAGGCTGGAAATACAATGTTGGGTGTTCTGTCTTCAGGAAGAAGGAAACTAAACATTTTATAAAATCATACTAATCTTAGTTCTCAGAGAATCCAGTTCTTTATCATAGTCAGTCTCCTTTTAAAAACTTTTTTGGTGCTTGTTTTAGGATACACTATATACAAATGAAGATACTTCATAGATCCAGGAAATTAACCTTTTAAGAGTAGCAATAAATTCCTCCAATATGTAAGAACATGTTGAACTAAAGACAGAGAGAGAGAGAGATGGAGAGGAGAAAGAGAGAGAAATTCAGTGAGTTGGGAGGGGGGATGAAAGCTTGCAAGCTTGGAAGTTCTGGAGCTGCGTTCCTCTGACCTCCCTCCACATACCTGCCACAGGGTCTATGAAGAGACAGCCTCTGTCTGCAGTACCTTTGACCTCTCTGTAGTGTCCGCACTGAGGCCAGGCTCTCCCTGTCACTGAGCGGAGCAGAGGCAAGGTCTGGGCCATTCCTGCCCAGTGTAGGACCCCTCACAGGCAGCGCTTGCTTAGGATTCTCATCAGCTTGGTGAGGTCCTCTCAGAAAAGCACTGAAGCTGAAGCTCCTCCTTCCCAATCCTCCTTCCTTCCTTTCTTCTTTCACAGAGACCATGCCTGCAGGATGCTCTGAAGGGTCCCCCAGCCGTCTTCATGCCCTGTCTCTCTCTTTATCCTTTGCAGGTGTTTTTCCCAATAACTTTCACATATCTTATCTGTCTTGACATTTTTTTTCTTCCAAGTTCCCAAACTGGTACGAAGAGGCATAATGGTGGAGTAAAAATATGAATTATTCATTCACTGACTTGTCTCAGAGAAATGATTCCAAAGTCATTATGCAAAATTGGTTTCCAAAAGGACTGTGTAGATTGTAAGCTTTGTAGTTTTCTGCCTCAACCTACGAGGCTAAACTTCAACCAATAGGACTCCTTGCAGAATCAGTGTCTCAATTCAGACTTGAGATCTCAAAAGAGCTCTCAAACAGCCAGAACGCACATTCGGATTCCGTGTGCTTTAGGAAATCCATTTTATTCCTCTAAGATTTAGCTTCCTTACCTAGAAAATAAAAAATAATAATGTTTATATTGCAAAGATATATAAAGATAAAACAATATGATTTAATGTATGTAGAAATGCCTAATAAAGAAGCAATGATAGTTTCCTCCCAGGCAAACACTTGACTGTTAGATATTACCCACAGAAAAATCTCTAGGACATCGTGCAGATTTTAATTAGCGGAAGTAATAGAACAGAAAACAAATAATAACAAGAAACATTTGAATATACAGATGAAGAAAGACATTCCTCTGTGTTACATAACCAGTATATTTCCCCCTCTTAACTCTGAATCCCAAAGGATCTGGCTGCAAAAGTGAATATGTATTGTGTATTTTCTTTCCAGTTTTCAGACTTGGAAAGAGGAGAGACTGTTAAGAAAAGATTTTTCCTTATGCTAAGCTAGAAATGAAGAAACTGGAACTATGTGTTCTACTACTAATCTTCCCATAGATTTATCTCATCTACTTATGGTATTGAAATTCTTAAATTTGGCAAAGAAGTATTAATGACTTATAACTTTCTGGACATATTCATTTTGAGAGAAAGCCATAGCTTATAGATTAGGGCCTCAAGGAAATATGGGGACCTAGTAGAGGAGACTGAAAGTCTTCTAGGCTGAAGTGGAAACTTTCAAAGCAGAAGGGATCAGAGGATAAGTTGAAGACACTAAGAAACAATGGTATTAAACTGGGCTTCACCCAAACTCCGTCCCATTGCATAAGCTCCCATTCCCCAGCTGCTGGGAATGCCTTTGACCCATGACTCTCAGCTGAGACACTCCTGGACTGAAGAGAACCTACTTGGCCAGGATCAGACTCCCTCTCTAATGGATGATATAGGTTACCAAATGCCCTGCTGACTTGACATCAGCTGACACTAATCTGATGGGCTGTCCCAGGTCCTGAGCACTGGGCAGCAATAGCTAAAGCTTTGGCCACATCAGATAAAGCTTTGGTTTACCTTCTGCACATCCCCATTTCCAGCCCTCCAGCAGAGTTGTTGATATTAACAATCTTGCCTCACAGACTGTGTACATGCCAATCTCAGTCTCTGCTTGCAAGGAAGCTAACCTGGGACACCAGCCCTGACAAAGAATGTCATCACAAGATGAAATGAATGAAGTCAGTTGACTATCATCTTCTAAATAGGCCCCAGAAATATGCATAAGAGAGAACAGGTTTGATCAGATTTACTGTGGCAGAACTTGACAGCCACCCACTGGTACATGGGGATCTGAGTGACTTTAAGGATGTATGTTCCAGTGTAAAGGTAAAATATAACTTGTGGCCTAAATAAAAACCAAGAACTACTTTCTCTCAAATCAATGAGGCTGAATAAAGAATTTACCCTAGTCTTGAAAATTAAAATGAATATAAACAAATAGCAACCAACCAAATAAATGGGAAACAATTTAAAAAAAAAAAACAGACCTATGGAGTGTTGTCCATTGCCACAGATGACAGAATTAATGCCATTACTTAGGTGGATGATACTCTCAGGGCATAATGCCTCCTGTTTCGTGTCTCTCTTTACACTTGTTTCTTATGCTTTTTTTTGCTTTTAATTGAGAACCATCTTTTCTGTCTCCAACATCCTTTCCACCTCTGTAGAGAATTCTAAATCTGGGAAAATTAAAAATCCTGTTAGGACATTGGTGGCTGTGAAGTGGTTGACGCATACATAGTTTTATGGTGCAAACTAGCCCTCACCTTAATGTTATGACTGTTTTCTTTGGAAAGCTTCTTTTTCAAAGTCATTTTCCTGAGCCATTTTCTTTGTTTGGATCTGGGAATGAGGTGTTCTGCATATTCAGAGCTGTTTCTCTTCCTCTTCCCTGTTCTGACTCCAGGTCTACTGGACACTTCTCTTTCTGTTTTTGTCTTTTTCTCTGTGTGCACCTTTGGGTTCGGTAGTTCCTGTTTGAGAGCTCGTGGGTCTCCTCCATCTTTTCATTTGACAGGGGCTCAGATTGCTTTTGCCTGCATTGAACCCTTTGGCTTGGGATGTTTTCTTTCTTCTTCATTCAACCTTTCTTTTTTTTTTTCTTTTCTTTTATTCTATGACAATGTTATCATAGATTTTTTTGTACCTGAAACTACATCTATTTCAATATTAAATAAATACTCAGCAGCTACTCTTACGGCTGGGATGGGCTTGTTTTCCTGTCTTGGGAAACACACCAGGTTTTCTTGTGCCACTTCTGGTGGGTTGTTAAGAAACTGAATGATTGCAAAAAAGTTCTATTATTTATAATTCTTGCTATTATTTTTTCTTCTTCTTGGGATATGGATCTACCTCAATAGCCTTTTGTGCTGCTGCTGCTGTGGCTGCTACTTCAACTTTTTTCTTTCTTTCTAATTCTGGAACGTAAATCCTTTTGGATCTCCAGTAGTGATATACTTATGTAAATCATACTGCTACATTTCCAAATATCCACATACCCTTTCTATTCAGCTGTGATTAACATTTTTTGGAAAGTAACTCCTGTGATGAATCAGAAACAGCCATTAGGTATGTAAGTTTTTAATTGATATAGCCTAAGCTTTTCACAGTTTCTACACCCTACTCATGATGTCAATAATTTCTGGTGTTAATATTAAAAACAAAGACACGTAAAGTACCAGATTCAATGCTCATTGGCCAGTCAAATTAAATACGAACATGTTTACTTTAGTGTTTTCCGGTTTCCTCAAGCCATTTTTCTAGCACATGATTTAACAATAGCTCTTCTTTCTGGATTATACAGCAACATGTATGTCCTGCCTTCCGTATGTTACCTGTCTTATCACCCTGTTTAATTCCCTCAGCTTCCTTCTTTCTCCCTTTCCTTACATTGAAAACAATTATAACAAAACTTAATATTAATTTCCCTTAGTCAGTTTCTGCTGATAATATATATTCTTTTTTTTAATTATAAATAGAGTGTTTAAAATAAGGATGTGGAATTCCTCTTCAGATGTGTCCTTTGGTCTTGGTCTTCTTTCTTTTCTGTACTGAAGTCTGCTCAGACCTTCATTCCGTGGAATGACCACATTGTGAAATCAGGGTTCTAGAGCAAGGATGGTGTGGTGTGTGAAATATTTATGGTCCCATCTCCAGGAAGTCCATAATAATCAGTAAGTAATGAAGAAAACTGCACACCACCATTAGATATGTTCCTTGCTTATTCCTTGCCTATTCTTTGAAATTTCAATTTCACCGTTTTCAGCACAGACCTCAGTTTTGTCATAATTTCACCAACAATTATAATTTCTCCATTTTTCTCATATTTTGCTAATGTCACCCCTACTTTCAGAATGGTCTTTTCACCGATGTTAATTAATAATATCTCAAATTCAAATGTCATAGCTGTTGAGTAAGAACCTCTTTCTCCAAACTTCAGAATCATTGAAAATGTATAAGAAAGCAAGAATGATGTTCAAGGGAATGAAGGAGGAGGGGTGGTGAAGAAGATGACAATCAATGATGTCACTATATAACATCAGCTTTAAATGAAATTTTGCCACATATTATATATACACATTATGCATTTACAGTCTGTATTTGGGGTGAAAACAAGGAAGATGTGGTTGGCTAATATATAATTTCTCCTCCAAAGAGAATGGAAATGGAAATAAAGAAAATTCTGGAAAGCTGAGTGATTTGTGAGGGATTAGTAGGTTTCTCTGTGGCAATAGCCATGGAAGCAAAGCCCTCCTTCTTGCCACTCATAACTAGGCCAGCTTTTCATAGAAGTGGCTTATGCAGTTTCAGACACAGATTCTCTAATAGGAGTTGATCTTGGTCTGTGGGAGATACAAAGCCCTGTTGGCTTGGCTCATCAGCACATGCTTACAGGTGCTGAGCATTGGTTACGCGTCAGACATTTCGCATGTATTAACTCACGTATAGCAACCCCTTAACAACTCATGAGAGCTTTTCGAGGAACGTGACATTATTTCCTTATTATACAGATGGAGAATCAGATACTTGGAGATATAACAAAACCTGGCATAAGTTACATAATCAGTAGTTGTCAGAGTTGACATTTGCACTCAAGCATTCTGATTCTAGAGCCCCTTGTTTTGAAAACAATAACTGCAAGGCCCAGGCAGGGAGGTAAATGCACATGTGCCATTAAACAGAAGGTCAGGGAGCAATCATCACATCCACTCACCAAAGTTCTTATTTGTAACCAAGAGAAATCAATAGAGACTGCTTTATTTATTATCCAGCCTCCTATCTTTCCTAAAGATTGTAATAATTTCCATGAAATAATAAAGGGTATCTAATTGAGTTTTATTCTAGAAACTGGATAGATTTATGAAAATAAGGAATACTCATTACATATATATAGAATGAGTAAATGAACTAAATAAAAGGGAAATATCAGTATAAAAATCTGGAAATATGGGGCTGGAGCGGTGGCTCAGCGGTTTCGGCGCTTGCCTGACAAGCATGAGGACCCGGGTTCAAACCCCAGCACCACATACACAACTGAGTGTTGGAGCAACTAAGGCCATGTGAAAAACTAAATAAAGTTGTTTCTCTCTTTCTCTGTCTCTCTCACTGTCCCTCTCTCTTTAAAAAAAAAAAATCTGGAAATATTATAGTTTCCCCCCTATTCTTTTCTTTTTTGGCAGAAATATCTGCTTTCTCAGGAACAATTTTGATTGTAATGTGAAAATACCAAAATAAGTCAATGTTCATTGAATGACCTCCCAGGGAGGCCCTTGAAACTCAAAACTGAAATGAAAGTTTTGAGAGAAAAGTGTTTTTTTGATACTCAAAGTATGAAACACTAGCATAATTGATTTTCCTATAACACTGAGGGTCAATAAAAGCCCTTTCAAAGTTAAGTTGTGGGGAAAATCTTTAGAACTAACATAAGACAGAAAAAGAAGAGAGTAAAGATATAAAATTAAAGGGGGAATGAACAATTCCAATACATGTAGAATTAGAATTCCAGTCTGAAAAAAAATCAAAGTCAGGAAGGCAGGCAGAAGAGAGGGAGAGAGGGAGAGAGCACGTATGCAGTGTGTAAAAAGATTGATCGAGTCTGAAATATTTCCCATATGGATCAGAAACACCAATAGAGAGATTCAAGAAGCACACGCGCACGCGCACACACACACACACACACAAATCCCACATATGATGAATTTTAAAAAAATCTTCACTTAGATGCATAATAGAGAAACTGAAGAACATCAAACACAGATGGGAAAATCCTACAAGCAGCCAAAGTGAAAATACCAGTTATCTAAAAAGGAAAACTATTAAATTGACAGCTGATATCTCCACAGCAACATTGGGAACCAAGGAAAAACCTGGAATGATATCTTCAATATGCTAGGAGAAAATAACTGTCAAGTTAGAATTTTAAATTCACCACATGGATTTACAAAAAAGCCCAAATTGCATTTTTTCCTTCTGATACACAAAATATTCTTCAAGGAAAGTCAAAATCAAAATGGAAATAAGATATGAGAAACCCCTACTCTCTGCAGGAAAAAAATAGCAAACATGTGGGCCAGCTGGAACACTTTAGAACAGTGTAAAACCTTCATAATTTGGGATCTTCAATGCTTAATTTGGAGCTTCAAAATCATATTTTTATCATTCATTTGGTCTCATCATAGGTACACAGTTTCCTGTTACTGTTATTACAAATTATCATAGGCTTAGTGGCTTAAAGCAACAGACAGTTATTACATTGCAGTTCAGTTGGTCCTAAGCCAAAATCAGAGTGGGCAGAGTTGTGTTCCTCCTTGAAGCAGTAAGGGGAAAATATTGAGAAATGAACTCCTTTGCTTTTCCAGCTAGAGGCTGCCCCCTAGAGGCGCAGAGATCACCTATCTTCCTTGTAGTCCTTTCCTCCCTCTTCAAAGCCAGGGATTATGGGAAAGTCTTCCTCATGGCATTTCTTTGTTCTCCTTCTTCTGTCTTCCTCTACTTCTAAGCACTTTTGTGAATGAATAGAGTGAGCCCATCTGATTAATTTAACTGCCCATCTCAAGTTCAGCTGATTAGCAACCTTAATTCCACTGGTAACGTTAAATTCTGTTTGCCATGTAAGGTATTATGTTCACAGTTTCAGGGATTAGAAGTGGACAACCTCAGAGAGCCATAATTCTGCCTCTACAATACAATAGGCTTCTAATTACTTTATCAGCTTTTATTATATTGTAAACAACCTCCAATTATACAGAATTGTTATATTAAGGTAAATTTTCTAACAAACTGATTTTTAAATCACACACACATACCCACACCCACCCCTCCACACACACAAAAACACTAGTGAAAAAGTGAATGCTGTAAAGAAAAGCACTATAATTTGTAATTTAAAAATTATCCAATAGTGTCATATAAAGCAAAGAACATATATAGATTATGGCTTAGCATTCCTCCTCTTAGATATTTTCCCAAGAGAAATAAAAACGTGAATGTTTATAACAGCTTTATTTGTGATGGTCAAAAGTTAGAATCAACCCAAGTGTCCATAAACATTCAGAAAAAGAACAAATTGTTCATATACTCAATAACATGGATGAATCTCAAAATCATTACGTTGAATGGAAGAAGTCATATAAATATACATGAAAGAATCCATACTATATGATTTATTCATATAAAGTCATATGATAGGTATAATAATACATGATAGATTTGGGAACACAGCTCAGCAATACAGTGATTGCCTAACAGGTGCAAGTTCCTGGCTTCAATCCCCAGCCACAGATACAATAATAACAACAACAATAATGATGATGAGAAATGATAGAAGTCAGAATATATTGGCTCTAGAGGAGGTGGAAAGTTAACGGAAAGGGGCAAGAAGGAACTTTTGGAAGCATTTAGGTGGTGGTTACACGGCCATGTACACTTGGCAAAAGAAAACGGAACTTAAGAATTCTACAATTTAAATAATCTCCTAAAGCTTCCTGGTAACCATCTATACAGTACCTAACTCACTTCAGACTCTACCTCTCCTTCACTGATGGTTTCTGAGCCTTGACTTGTGAATTTATCCGCAGGCATTCTGACCTTGGGTAAATTTACTTCTGTGCACCAATTTAAACATTTCCATTTAATTTTGGGTGGAAACAAATTAATCATGTAACTCGACATGAATCAAACACTTATATTATCCAAATTCAAGAATTTTCCCAGAAATCTAAGTATATTCAGGGAACAAATGCCCTTGCCTTTCTCTCATGGGCTGATGCATTGTGTATTTGTCTTCCAAATTTATTATCCAAGATGACTACACTCAATACACAGGAGAAGAGAACATTATTGCAGGCTCATTACCTTTAAAAAGGTATGTATCTATTTCCCATTAATTATAATAAAACAAGATCAAATAATAATAGCCCAATTCATGATAATTTCTGTTCTTGTAATTGACATCATCAAACAAATGAATTCTACAACAATGGAATATTACCAATTAGAATTTCTTCAGCCTTATTTACATTCAATTTTCCCTCATAAAAATTTAAATTCAATCAATTTTATTTACTGAAAGGATATCTGTGAGAAGCTCACACTATTTAGATATGAAGTACAAAATTCAATTATATAAGGTAGGTCAGGTTAAACTCAGTAAAATTTGCTGAACTTGAAATTACAAATAACTCAGTTTATTGTCATCTGCTTACATTTTCTGCATCACAATCCTTTACATAAGAGATTTTAATAAATTAAATGCTTTAAATATACATTTTCTTATCATTATCAATGAATGAAGCACTATCTCACTTGCTTTATTCAAAACTGTGCTGACATGCCAGTTTTTATGATTTCTCTAACTATAAAATAGCATTTTTTCCAAATAAGAAATCTCCAAATAAATCTCTTTCCATATTTAACTTATTTTTATACTATATATTTTTAAAGTTATTATTATGTAGACCCATAAATTTAGTTTAAAACTTTGAAATCAACTTATAAAAATATGACTTTTAATTATAAATGAGTATTAAAATACTCATTTGAAAGGTATAAAATTCCTCTCAATGAGCATAAACACAGTTGTACTAATTAAACAGTGAGCATGAGCACTTACTGAAAAATTAGTATATTCTTATTTCAGGTCCATGACAAAACTAGAAAAACTGGTCTTAAAATCAGACTAACTTGGACATATTGGTACTATCTTTCCACAGAAAACAGATTTTGTGCACAATAAGAGTTTGATAATGTTGGTTGGTAAGCTGAATTCACATTACCACTCATACAAATATACATTTCAGATGATATTGAGTTTAAAAGCATTAAAAAGTCATCTGCAGATTGAGGGATTCCTTTTTTGTCAGAGGAAAGATACCAAGTCCCTCGGAGAAATATAAACTTGCAGGTCTGTTTCTGTTGCTGCCTAATATGGTTCTTTTTGCAATCTTTATTTTTTTAAATCTCTGCATAAATCTTGGTTGGTAGACTCAACTCTTATAAGAATCCCCTGTCTGGGGAAAATCAGTTTAAATCTGTATATAATAGAAAAGCTTCTCCAGTTGATTCAACTGTTAGCACAATTTTCTCCAGGATTTGTAAAAGTTAAAAAAAAATACCTTATAGACATGGGATAGTCTATTAATTAAATTTGTTCTAAGTCATATTTAACCATTTTATGCTTTTGAATGACATATATTAAATTTTGTCTTGGAAATTCATAGTTTAGTAAATTCCTAAATAAATCCAATTTGACTTAATTCTTACTTGTCTCTCTTATAATCCCTCTAGCCAGTCACTACAGGGGATGGAGACAGTTGAGATTAGATACATTTTTCAGTGACTGCTCTACCTCGGTTGTGTGTTAGCTTGTGAAACAAACTCTCTACTTGATTCCAGTCCATTATCAAGTAGGGCGCTCTGGGTTCCCTGACTTGATGAAGGAAAAGTATCAGTATTACCTTAAGAGCCCCTTGGATCAGTAATCTAATCTAGAGTCTTCTAGATTCTTTCACATTAATATGCAGGTGCCTTGGTTACTAAGAAATGAAGTCATTGTTTAGGGCCAGAAGCTTGCTAAAACTCACAATTGAAACACTGCAGTGGCACCAACCTCCATGTCCCTAATCTAGAGTTTACCCTGTTACTCATACCACACTTGTCTAGCTCTACCCATGTGTAGCCTGAATATACGAATAGTTGTTTATATTGTGGCCAGATTCTAATCAATGAAAGTAAACACAGAACCCGAGATATAAATTTGCATCAACCGAAGAGAAGGTATACGTGTGTTTAATTTCTGACCAATTCAAAACCATTCACCAGAGGTAACCATGAGGCAGCTTAAAGTGCGATAACCCATGTGTTCAGAAATCACACTTTGGCTCAGTCATCTGTGAGTGTTCACTGTGTGTCAGGCACTGCAATTGGCATTGTGAGAGTGTTTTAGTCCGTTTTTCTGTTGCTGTAACTATAAGACCTGACAAGAACAATTTTAGGAGGAGAAGTTTATTTAGGGGCTCATGGTTTCGGAGGTCTTAGTCCATAAAAGGCTGCCTCCATTTCTCAGGGTTCAAGGTAAGGCTGAACATCATGGTGGAAGGCATGGCTTCAGTAAGCAGAGAGAGAGGGTCCCCAGTAGCCAGATAAAAAATAGATACTTAAAGGCACAGTTCCATTGACCCATCTCCTCCAGTCACACACTACCAGCCTACAGTTGCTAGTTTGTTCCTATCAAGGGATTAACTCACTGGTTGAGTAAAGGTTCTTATAACCCAGCCTTTTCACCTCAGCCTTGACATTGTCTCACATATTGAGCTTTGAGGGACATCTTTCATCCCAAGCAGAACAGAGAGATAGAAGACCCTTTAGCAAAGCTGTAAACTAAGTCCACAACAGACTTCTGCCTGTTCATTCACTGCAGCCCATTCATTGTCTAAGGAAGTGGCAGATTTAATGTAATGTAGTGTTGGGGTGAAAGTGCAGGCTCAGGGTCCTATGCAAATGCTTTGGGCATCTCACCTTGTGGTGGAGGAGGTCAGTGATCAATGACTAAGCACAGGATATTTCTGGGTGAAGACAGTGATCAGAGAAGCTCAGCTTGCAGAGGCTGATTGGCAGCTGCGGTTCCACTTGTGTTCAGTAACTTTGCTTTGTTACTTGACCCTTCAAGCAGAACTTCCTAGTGTAGAGATCTACTGCAAGCAGTCACAGTCCTTTGCATTTTTTTTAAGTGAATCAACCTGTTCTTACAGTGTCTGGTCTATTTTTAAGTGTTAAGCTTGCTCCTCTGGCCTCCTAAAGGGGTACACACCTTTCCTTTTGTGTCTTCCTCTCACATGTGACTGAAAGTTGTGACTGCTTCATGGGTCATTCATGTTGCATAACATGACTTCTATTCTCTTGCTTTAACTGTGACACATCACGCAAATTCTCCGTTGTGGAACTTCCCTCACCCTGAATATGTGGCGGACCGGCTTGGGGCTCTGAATATTGGTTTGGTTTCATTTGAAGCCACATAGTCTGAGTAAGATCATAAAAGGTAAATTATTCAAGGTACTGAGCTTAAGTTAAAAGCCTAGAGGGGGAATTTGGAGTCCAAATGTTGTCATGTCAAAATGTTAACATAAACTATACAGACACAATGTCAAACAAATATCCAAAAATAAAACAGACATGGGATCAGACAAAGAATTTAACAAAATAAAGTGGAAAAAATAAAGGAAGGTCTTTGACTTTGATATTGGTTTAATGGACTATTGTGTCTGCTCTGTGTATCTACATCACATAGATCCACAATGGTAGTCATTCTAGAAGTATCTGTACTCAATCACTTACTACTTTGCCATATCCAATTTTGAGATAAATCATTGAAGAAATGCTCATTTCTTGACCCACATGTGATATAAAAATTAAATTCTCAACACCAATATAATTTTGCTGCAGCACTGGAGAGAATCTCAGATGATGTTCTATCTTGCAGTCCCTGGTGGTTTAATCATACTGCCTTGTTACCACTGATGATCATTAGTTATTGTATAGTTCTGTTACCTCAGTAAAGCCAATATTACATTTTACCACATTTATTAGCCCAGGGTTTAGAACCCTTTTCCCAGTCTGCAGCTCTCCTCTTGTGCTCAGTTCTTCCATCAACCCATTCAGGCCCTTGAGTGCAGATGTTACATTGATTCCTCACCTACAATATGCTCCTTAATTCTCCTTAGTTATTACTTAGCTTCCCTTCTGGAAAGGCAACCTATCCTTAATAATTAGAAAGTGGTTTGTGTTGAAGATTATTTTAGAGTGTAAGCATATGGTCAAGAATGAGGAAGTTTTCAGAAGACCTAAGACTGTATCTCCCCTTTGGTGTCACTACTCTGGAGAAAGTTCTGTGGTTAAAAAATATAATTACCAAAATCTTTGGTTTTTCACTTTGGGAACCCATTAGCTATAGAATGAGTTTGTAGTTGGCACTAGATCCTCTGTCAGTTGTGTGCAAAATATTTTAATGAGTACTAATGCTTGCACTGCATTGTCTTGAGTATGCCTTTAAAATGTGTACGATTTTATCCTTTGAGACATTTATAAGCAGGTTTTCATAAAAGTAAAAAAACTAGCTGAAACAAATTAGAGAAAGTTAAACAGGTTTAGAACTACTTACTTAACAGTGTGGCATAAACAAGTGCGTCACGATTTGGGAGAAAGGAGGATAGTTTTGAGTGGAGAGCCCATGACAAGTAACCTGGAAAAGTTGTGGGTCATGATCAACCTTGCAGAGTAGGTCCAATAACATGGGGCAATAAAAATATTGGTGTTCTAAAGGATTAACATTATCGAAAGGATTGTTGTTATGGTCTCAATATTAGATGTTTACCAAAAGTTCACATATGAGACAAGAAAGAAAACTGAAGGGTGAAATGGTTGTGTTATGAGAACCTTAATCCAATCAGTGCATTAATTTCCTGATAGGGATTGAGTGGTAACTGTAGGCAAGTAGGGTGTGCCTTCAAGAGGTGGGTCGTTGGGCGAGTGACTTTGGGGTGTATATTTTGTCGCTGAAGAGTGGACCGAGCTCTCGCTGTCTTTGCTTCTTAGCGGCTATATCCTGACTTGTTTTCCTCCCCTATGCCCTTCCATATGTCCTGCCTCACGCAGGTTCCTGAAGAATGCAAGCAGCCTTCTGTGGACTGAAACCTCTGAAACCATGAGTCGCCAAGTAAACTTTTCTTCCTAAAACTGTTCTTGTGAGCTCTTTTGGTCCCAGCAGAAAAAAAAAATCAGCCAAACAAACAAAAAATAAAACAAAACAAGATAAAAAAAAAAAAAAAAAAACAACTCCCAAAACTGACTAGAACAGTGGCCATTTCTCCAAACCATTATTTCAAAGAAATTTTTAAAAGAACTTGAAAGCAATAATATTCTTCTGTCTTTGGAGGGTGAATGAGATGCTTATTTACACCCTTTTCCTTCTTTAAAACTGAATTGCTCATAATCAGAAGTCCTCATAACCCATGCATAATCGAACCTGAAACAGAAAAGCAGACTTCTCTAGACTGTGAAGTAAACCAAAGTGGAGATGGTAGGAGAGGGTCTAGAATAGTTTGTAGAAATAACCCCTCTCTATTACTGCTTTTCAGCACACTAGCATAAGGTTTGGGAGTAACATAGAGATACTTTAGAGGATGCAGAAGTTGCAAGATACCACATAAGATATTTGAATAAGCTATATTGCTTGCCGTTAGAAAAATGTAAATGTCTAATCTTATTGTCAATTATGTCTAAAAATAACAAGGGGTGATGGGAAGTGAGTATAAGGGGAAATGTTGGAACTGAGTTAAAGCAAGTTAAGCATTTATAAGTCACTGTATATACCATAGTCATGTATATAAAAATGTCCTTCATAGGTATAAGAATTATCTCATATTTGTATATTTGCATATTTTAGGAAAAATATAGGACCAATAAAGAGAGGCAAGGGATCTGGGGAATAGGAAGAGGGAGGCAGGGAGTGCAGAGGTGTAGTGGCCAAATTGTGCTGCTGTATTGTGTTCTACAAATACGTGACAACAAATCCCAACATATGTGCAATTATAATGCACCAATAAAAACAAATAAAAAATAGGATGCATAAAGAGTAAATCATCTTAGGCACTTCATTCATTTCCTTCAAAGCCTTTATTTCTCTGTATTTATTTCTTTGTAGTCTATAAGATAAATTTTGATAATACAATTACTACCCTAAATGCAATTGAGTAATTAGAATATAGTTCATTCTGGCCATTAGCCATTATTAACAGCACTTTGGTTTATTTTAAGTAGCTCTTTAGAAATTCCTTTTCATCACTATGAAAGAAGGTCACTTGAAATTGTGAACTTAGTCAAAACTTTTAAAAGTGTTTCAGACTACATAGTGTGTATGAGGTAAAAAAACAGAAATAAAGTAAAACCCCTAGAATGTTATATCACACACGGTGTGTTGATACAGGTGTGCCAAACATTTTCTGAACTAATTAAAAAAAAAGAAAATTATTTCCCTTTATTTTTCATTTTTCCTTTAAGAAAATATTCTTGGGTGCAACTATAAAAGCTTAGATGTTATTATTCTGGAAATTATTACCTTATGAAGTTCGCACTGATAACCAAAGCACTAGATATTTCATAAGTGCTTCTTCTTATGATGGTTCTCTTCTAATACTTAATTCCTAGAGAATTTGTGTTTTTCAGATAGTTGTTGATGCTTCTGAGTGTTAAGACATCCCTAAAGGCAACCAGCCTTGAAAATAGGCCTGTGTGTACTGCGTGATTCCAATTTATTATGTACCTTTCAAATCAATATATTTAACTTAGGTGTTGTTATCTACTCTTTTATCTATAATCAAGTATCAAGTATAATTTCAAGGAATATAAAGAGAGCAATAAAAAAACAATTTTGCTAGTTTAAATTACTCAGATGCTTTAAAGAAATATATAATTCTTGAGTAGTTCTTTTGAAAATTATATTATCTTTTCTGAAAACTTCTTTTACAAAATGATGGCAAGTTCAATATCTATTAGTTTTTTTTTTTCCCATTCACAGAACTAGTAGTCCTTGGAAGAGAGAGCTGACTCATGAAATTTAATGGCAGCCTGTAACAAATCCATCAAATAGACCTAAGGAAAAGGGCATAAGAGTTTGAACCAAATGTTCCCTTTTAGAGAAAAAAAATGAAAACAATTTCTAAGAGAGTTTATTTTAAGAAGTCTAATTGAGGGTCTGGAGCAGTGGCTCAGCAGTTATGGTGCTCCCTTGGCATGTGCGAGGACCTGGGATCAAACCCCAGCACCATATACGCAGCAAAATGTTGGAGCAACAAAAGCCACATGAAAAACTACATAAAATTAATTCTCTCTTGCTCTCTCTCACTATCCCTCTGTCCCTCTTAGAAAAAAAAAGTCTAATTGACATGGCATGCCACTTAGAACATAAGGATTTTTTTAGAATCATGATATTTTTACCTAATCACCCTCATATGTTAAGCGATTACTGAATGTCTCCTAATGATCAAAATATCATAAATATGTACTGGTCCTTTATTGTTGTTTTTAGAGAGAAGGACGGTGAAAGAGAGAGAATTAATTTTAATTAGTTTTTCATGTGAGCTTTGTTACTCCAACACTTCGTTGTGTACATGGTGCTGGGGTTCAAACCCGCGTCCTCTTGTATATCAGGCAAGCACCACATCCTCTGAGCCACTGGTCCAGTCCCTGTCCCTGTCCTTTAACTCTTGGGGGTGACTGCACACAAGGGTTATTAGGCAGGAACTGTACTTATTTTTAGTATGAAATGCCACTTATCATTCACCCTTGCCAAACATGAAAAATGCTCAACCTGTGGAGCCCTGCAAGAAAATACATCATTGGTTTTCAAAGCCTAATTCTGATGACCTGCATAGAAAATGAGGAAAGGAATAGTTTTACCTTATTACATGAAGATGTAGACATTTGAAACTTAATGGAGAGAGTGGTGGGACTCAACAGGTTCTTGTGTGCTTTAAACTGCAACATAAGGGAAATAAATACTGCACACAGTTCTTTTGGGAAAATGACAAGGGGACCTGATTCCATAAAACAGCACTTTTCTTGAAGCTAAATTTAAAAAACCTGAGGTAGACAAAAAGGGAAAGATGTGTAGAGAATACAAACAAGGCAAAACCTGGTTTTATAAAATGATATTTGAGAAAGTCCTGTGCTCTGTCCACAGAGCCAAGCTAAGGACTGTCTATGCACCTTTCCGCCTTTCTTGTTTTCTAAGAGAAAGGGTTACTTGCCGGAAAGCTGACAATAGAAGTGTTTGGGAATTTGGAGTGCTTTTTTTTTGTTGTTGTTGTTGAAAATAATATCTAAGAAAAATGGAAAGGCTGCTTTTAAAAAAAAATCTGTACAAAGCTGAATTCAAAAGATTATTAGTTTTTATTCTCTTGGTGATATTGTTACAGACTTTAACTAAATATTTCTCCCCCTACACCCACCCTTTACATTTATGGCTAAGAGTACTTGAGGAAGAATGAGATTCTACTAAATAGGTTTCAATTTCAGAGCTCTTCTAAACATTATTCACAACGTGTTAATAGTGAAAATCTGGAGGGGGTTCTAATCCGCATAGAACCAGTATATACACCGTAGGGAAGAGAGAGAGCCTGAAGTTCACCATGGTCAGACTTGGCATCATTGTACAAAGGGAATAAAAATCACATTAATGTCATCTTTCTGTTATAGCCTAGGATGTTTAGGTTAGTTCTAGTCTGAGACCTTAAAAGCAAACAACACTGGGTTGGAATAAAAGCAACTCTCAAAAATCAGAATATAAGTTATCCCTCAAGAACAAAGAGAGCCCCCGGCAGTGTGCAGTGCCTCAGCCATTTCTTCGTGTCTTAGGTCTTTCACCAGCTTAGATCTCGAAGGACCGATTATTCTGAAGTCTGTTTTCCCTTTACCTAGACATTGCATTGAAAACTGGAGCATTTAAAGCTTTGAAAGGAGAGAATATTTTCCTGCCATTTTAATTTTCTTCAATTCCGGGCACAGTTCTGCAGTGAGGGTGCTCTTCTCTTGCTTCTCTGAGATTTGAACTTTCAGAGAATGGAGAAGTCAAGACAGTGACTTGGTTGAGCTTTTACTTAAAGTCTCGTGTTTGTGAATGTTTGTGTGTGCCTGTGTGTTTTGGGGGAATCTCCTTTTGGCACAGTTATCTAAGAAATCTGACTAACACATAGAATACTTATTACAATCATTATTCCACTGATGGCATTTGCTACCCTGTACAATTTTAGGCATTTCTTGTCACCTGAGTCTGGTTACCAGTGTTATTGGCTCCTGGTGTTACCAGCTACCAGTTCTGAGTGCTATCAGCTTAGCCTTGGGTTCTTTTGCTCATTTTGAGATATAAATCATCAGGAGGAAAGCAAGCGAGAACGTCTTAACCAGGATTTATTGGTGCTTATGCTCAAGCATAAGGGAGATAATGTACGGGGTAGGGCCTCTAGAGTGTTCTTTGAGAACTCAAGAAGTAGAGCTTATGTAGACAAAAGGGGTAGGCTCGTGCAGGTGCACAACCAGGTGTTTCACACAGTCCTAGGACTTCTGCACTGCCCTTGTCCATTCTTTGCTCCCGGCACCAGTCTTTGCACTTGACAATTATCTGCTCACATGCATTGGGGTCCTTCTGTACTTGGTTCATAAGAGATGACTGAGGTGCTCACTACCACCATTCCAGGAAGGTCATATATCTGTCAAGTTCAAGCATACTGCACATGTGGAGATTGTAGGAAAGTTTTTTGGGAAAAGTCCACAGCTCCAAAAGCTGGTTATAGGTGGAAACATTTTTTGAAAGTGGTTGGTATTATGTGGGAAATCTTAGCGGGGAAATCAGGGCCCTCATGCTCCGTCTCAGTGTGACTCACATAATTATCACAATTTATTTACAATTTATAATTGTAAATATGATGATTTTTAATCCTAGGTGGTAGGCAGTGTTTAAGACACTTTACACTATCTCACTTGAGATCTGTAGCAGCCCATGTACTGGGAACTATGCTTAGCGTTCCAAAGGGCAGCCAAGGTCAAAACCTATTCCAAATCACAAAGCTAGTATGCAAGAAAAAATATTTGACCCAGTCATGTTTATAACCACCAGAATGTTCTGCCTGTTACTCCTTTAGTACTTCAATATCTATAGCTTCAGTATTTTTCTAGGTTTAGTACCAGCTTCTTCATGTCCCTCCTTCCCTTCTATACTTACCTTCCCTTATGCCTTCATTTCTTCCTTCCACAAATCAATACATATTTATGTAAGTGTATTTATATGTATATGTGTGGATTAATACGTTAATAACTGACAACTGACAGAGGAAGAAAAACTCTATATGCGTTGATAGAATTATCTAGTAAACCTGTGTAATGACAGGAAGTGGAAATACCTGGATGCATAAGACAAGAGAATCTTTAAATGTCCTAATTATCCTGACATCAAGAAAGAGGGCAAGATAGAGAAGGAAAGAGGGAAATGAGGTGGTAAAGCAATACAATTCTGGATTACTCAAGTTTCGTAATGTGAATACAACCCCAAATGTTCAAAGAACATTTCTAGTGGGAACTGATGAAAAATCTGAGTTGCGCACCCAGTGTTCTATGAAACCTGAGACACGAAGACTTTGAGCAAAACAAAACAAAAAGAAAATTAGTATTCAAGGACATGGAAGTCGTGGAGGGTTTGCTTTTCAAACACCAGTAGAACAGGGTGTGGGCACCTCTGAATTATGTCCAAGGGTGGAGACGCCTACTAACATCTTCGTTTCCCCCCTTTCTCCCTTCCTAAATGATTCTCTGTCCTCTACCCCCTTTGTTCTTTCTTTCTCCCCCTTTCATCTTCTTGCTTTCACTCTCTTTCTTTGTTTCATTTTTCTTTACGAAGCTTAACAACTAATTTAAATTGTTTTCAGAAATACATTAAACATAACTAAAAATGTAAATAGATATTTACAAATAAAGTAGAGGAGGGGCTGGAGCAGTGGCTTGGCAGTTAGTGAGCTTGCCTGGCATGTGTGAGGATGCAGGTTCGAACCCCAGCACCATGTACACAGCAAAGTGTTGGAACAACAAAAGCCATGTGAAAAACTGCACAAAAATTGCTTCTCTCTTTCTCTCTTTAAAACAATACATAAATACAGTAGGGGAAGCTCCAGATTAAACAGAAAACAGGACAAAGGTTAAGATCTGTCCACAGAGATACAGCTTATAGAAAACATTTTTACACATTAAACTATAAATTTGACAGTGAGCTTCCTCTTGGGCAAGGCAATAAAGGGAAATACATGGTTGTAGGACTCAAACTGAGCACAAGGAAATTGTGTATCATTACTTGAAATTGATACAATTTTAAATAAATTCTAAACATTTTGATTGGTACATTTTAATTACACATAATAATGGGATTCATTATGACATATTTGAACATACACATAATTTGACCAATCTCCTTCCCCAGTACCTTTCTTTTTCCTTCCCTCCTATCTTTCCATGAACTACTTGCTGTATTCTACAAATTTTCCTTCTATTATTATTATTACTGTTATAATCAGATTATTATATTTATGGATTTGTTCCAGATTAATTGTGGCATATCCATCATACATGGACATAGAATCATTTGGTAGGTTTTGTTCCCCGGCACTTTCCCATGCCCTACTCTACTCCCTCTCTCTCAATCCCTTTCTGTATTCTATTGGTATGTCTTCTATTTTTGTAAGAGCACTTTGGTTATTCCTTTTTCTCTCTCTCTCTCTCTGTAGCTTCCACTATGAGAGAAAATATTCAACTTTCTATTCTCTGGGTCTGGTGTATTTCACTTAGCATGATGTTCTCCAGTTCCTCATATTTACCAGCAAACGACATTATTTTATTGTGTTTATGGCTGAGGAAAATTCCATTGTGTATATATACTATACTTTTTTTTTTTAAAGAGAGAGGGACAGTGAGAGAGACAGAGAAAGAGAGAAACAGCTTTATTTAGCTTTTCACATGGCCTGTGTTGCTCCAACACTTAGTTGTGTACGTGGTGCTGGGGTTTGAACCCAGGTCCTCGTGCTTGCTGGGCAAGCGCCGAAACCACTGAGCCACCGCTCCAGCCCAGCTATACTTTCTTTATGTCTGTTAACTGTCACCTAGGCTAGTTTCATAACATGGCTATTGTAAAATACACTGCAATAAACATTAGTATGCACGAGTCACCCTGATAAATTGCTTTCAGTTCTCTTGTGTATTTACTGAGGAGTGGGATACCTGGGTCACATGTTCATTCTGTGCCCAGACATTTGAGGAGTCACTATATATTTTTGCAAAAGTGATTGTACTAATCTGTAGTTCCATAAAAATGTGTAAGGGTTCTTTTGTCTCACATCCTCACCAGAAATTATTATTTTTGAATTCTTGGTGATTGTAACCTGAGTAACATTAAATCTCATTGTAATTTTGATTTGCATTTCCCTGATTGCTAAGGATATTGAGCTTTCTTTGTTTTCATATTTGTTGGCCATTTGTATTTTTTGTTTTGAGGAATATCTGTTTAGATCATTTTCTATTTTTTTTTAAAGAGATAGGATCAGTGAGAAAGAGAGAATCAATTTTATTTAGTTTTTCATGTGGCCTTTGTTGCTCCAACACTTCATTGTGTACGTGGTGCTGGGATTTGAACTCACATCCTTGCCAGGCAAGTGCGGTAATTGCTGAGCTACTGCTCCAGCCCCCGTTTTCTAATTTTGTTAGAGAGAGAGAGAGAGAGCCAATTTTATTTATATCTTTTTCTGTTTACCTGACATTTAGTTGTGTATGTGGTTCTGGGATTTGAAGCCAGGTTCTCACACATGCCAGGTAAGCACTTGACCACTGAGCCACCTCTCCAGCCCCCATTTCCTAATTTCTTGATTGTGTTATTTTATTTTGGGTGTTTTGTTTATGAGTTCTTTATATATTATGGACACTAATACTCTGTCAGAAGAGTTGCTGGCAAACATTTTCTCTCACTCTGCAGAGCTCTCTTTCCATCCTCATAATTATTTCCCTTGCTGTGCAGAAACGTGTTAAGACACAAATCAATAAAATTGGAGATGAAAAGGAGATATCATCACAGACAGTTTTTGAATCAGAGAAGATCATTAGGACTGTTTTGAAAACATATATTCCAATAAATTATAAAATCTAGAAGATTTTGACAGATTTCCAGACATATATGACCTAACCAAATTGTACCACAAAAATATAGAAAACCTAATCAGAGCAACCAACATCAAGCTACAGGTTGAAGCAGTAATAAAAAGCCTTCCAACAAAGAGAAGGACCAGAGGGTGTCTCAGTTGAGTTCTACCAGCCATTTTAAAAAATTCTAATGCCAATCCTCCTAAAATAATTACATGAATAGAAAGGGCAGGAATACTCCCAAATTCATTCGATAAAGCTAGTATCACTCTGACACTAAAAATTGGATGAAGACAAATAAAGACATTAAAACTATAAACCAATACCCCAGATAAACAGTTGCAAAAATCTTTCATAAAATATTATCAATTCAAGTTCTAATATTTTATGAAAGATTATAAGACATGATCAAGTTTGTTTCATCTTAAGGGATTCAAGGCTGGTTGAACATATAAAAATCAATAAATGTAATTCAACACGTAAATATAATTAAGGATAAAAATTACATAATTATCTTAACAGATGTATAAAAAGCCTCATTCATATAAAAAACACTGAGAAAACTGGGGATAGGGAACTTATCTTAACATCATAAAGGCTACAAAAGCAAGCCCAAAGCCAACATCATACTGAACACAAAAATCTGAAAACATTTCTTCTCAAGTAAAGAATAAGAAAAGTACATCCGCTATCACCGCTCTATTGTGTATCATTTTTGAAACTCGACCCAGGGCTTTTAGGTTAAAGAAAGAAATTAAAGATGTACAAATAGGAAAAGGAGTCAAATTATCTGTGCTGATGACATAATCCTATATCTAAAACACACACACACACACACACACACACACAAATACTATAAGATTTCTACAGCAGATAAACAAATTCAGCAAATTATCACAATACAACATCAACCTTAACAAATCAATAATTTTTATATACACAAATATTGAATCTGCTGGGAAAGAAATCAAGAAAACAATTCCATTCGTGATACCCTCAATAA
The DNA here is from genome assembly GCA_004027875.1 of Aplodontia rufa. NCBI lineage: Eukaryota > Metazoa > Chordata > Mammalia > Rodentia > Aplodontiidae > Aplodontia > Aplodontia rufa. The sequence goes on along the minus strand of PVKS010008954.1, from coordinate 24,398 downwards.
GGAAAAGGCAAAAAAAAGAAGAAGAAGAAGAAGAAAAAGAAAAAGAAAACGAAGGATAAAACTAAACCTGGGAAAAATTATAACCAATGACATGAAAGGCCTGTACAATGAAAATTATAGAAGACTGTAAAAAGAAATCAAAGATCTTAGGAGATGAAAAAACTTCCTATATTCTTAGATAAGCAGAATTAATAGTCAAAATGGCCACGTTATGGGGGGACCCCAAGGTGGCGACCACCCCACCAACAGTGACTCCCAGATGCTCCTGAGAATCACCTCATGCTGCAGGAGAGCACTCAGATTCCCACGGTAGGACAAAGCTCCCAGTGTGGGGGAACACTACCCCCCCCGCTAATTTTTTTAACTCCAAAGGAATAGCGTGGTGCATTAATGAATATAAAGGAGAAGATTGTGGCACCCGCACAACCAGCCCCACACTGGTTGCTCAGGAAAAACCGCCTTGGGGTCTCAGACACCGTGTTCAGAAAACCAAAATCTACCTCCCCAAAATTTGGCCATCTCCCAAGGGGTCTGTGTGGTGCTGGGAGTTCCCTCCCACCTGCGGTGGCTGCCTCGGAGCCTGGGGAAGGAAAGAATGACACAAGATCTTTAACTCAATCACAGTGGACAATAACTCTCCACCCGTGCTCACGGTTTACAAGAGCTGATTTTAATAAATATCCTTAAACCTAACAACACTTCAAATTGTATGACTCTCAGAGTAATAGGGGGATGGTTCCCTAGGATACTTGGAGGCGTAGGGAGGGGGATGGGGAGAGGGGATGGTGTATGAAGAACTCCTAGGAGACTGGAGAGTGGGAATGTGGGGGAACCATCTCAGAAGCAGATGTCATTCCTCCACGAGATACCCATTTAACGCAAGAGTTCTTCTGGGGGAAACTGCAACAGGGGAAACCCAAGGTGGTCATCCATGTTTAGGCATTACCCCTGGATAACAAAGTATATATACATTGGTTACTGATGGTTTGATAATGTTTCCCCCTCAATTGTATCTCTATATACTTCTGATAAAATAAAAAAATATTAAAAAAAAAACAAGAGCTGAATTTAAAGTCCTTTAACATAAGCACTCGCACCAGCATGTGAGAGCAGGGTGGGTCGCTCAACAGCGACTTGGCGCCTCAGTCCCCACAAACAGAAAGAGAGAAGTTACTGCCCCCCACCTGGCCATCCACCCGGGGGCTGTGTGGAACTGCGCATCCCCTCATCCCCTCTCCAGCTGAAAACCTCCTGGATGGCGACCTTCTGCCTGCCCCTCTACACGCCCGCATAGGAGGAGCCTGTGAACAGAGCTTGCTGCAGCAGGGCACATCCTTCTCAAGGGGATCTTCTGCCTCAGCCTCTGCAAAAGCGACCTGTAACTCTCTAACAAGGCAAGGTCTGATATCGGCCTCAGGAAGCTTTGAACAAAAGGGGCAGCGTGGGCTTCCCCTTAGCGTCCGAGCCCTGTGCATAGCCAAGGCTATCTCGGCCTTGACCTCTCCAGGTGGGCGCCCCCTAGGGCTTGCACCTGAGAACCACATAAGCACTGGCACAATCTGGACCATCCTTCGTGGGTTTCTGTCAACCCCACAGAGCAGCTCTTGGGACTTCTGAAGATCATGTCACACAGTGGGTCACCAGTGATCCTGAGGCAGCAAGTTTCAGACTGGCCACTCTCCTTGGATCAGTCAGAGACCCACACATCTACACTAGGATCAACTAGATTGTCTACAGCTTCTGAGCCCCAGGCCCAAGAAATTCTAGAGTGTGGACAGACAGAAAGTAATCACCTCAGGATTACAGCCCAGGGGGAGCTGAAATCTATCCTCGCAAGAAGTGTGAGACAGCAAGTTCTTATACTCCTTTGCAACAGAAAATTTTGAGGGGATTCTCTATGAAAATCCAGGTCACTGGACTTATCCAAACTGCTTCTCCCACAACAAGCTCAACTGTGAAGAATTCCCAGCTAGATGACTGATTTAACACATCCCCCCATGGTACATACTTGCTGGCCTAGGGGGCAAAAAACTCAGAACATTCACAACTAGTTTTGTGTTGTTTTTCGTGTGCCTCTTGAGTTTTTTTTTTTTTTTTTAACAGAGATTCCGCGGGAGTATAATATTTTTAAATTGTTAACATCACTGTGGTTCTTTTCTTTTTTTTTTTTCATCCTTTTTTGCTTTACGATTAGTACTGAATTTGGTGTTGGTGGATGTAAATATTTATCCGTGTGTATGTATTGGTGATTGGCTCCTAATTTCTCTATGTTTTCTTGAACCCTACTACTATCCCTATACCATTGGGTTCCAACCAGGAAAACATTTTATGATAGTAAAATAGCCTCAGCCTCTGGTGAGTGAAGAGAACCACGCCCCATACTAACCTCTTCCTCCCCTGTACTCTGGTAATTCCTAAATAGTAGCATTTTTCTCTCATCCTCACCCAAAGTCTGTACCCTACCCACACCCCATTTCTATGTTTTCCTTATTCCTAATAGAATAACCTACTCCCCCCTAATCCCTTGTTCCTCTTTACTCTAAGGCAGATGTGATTTTATAGCTCCCCAATTCACCTCCTTGACTTCCTAGTCATTCCTTCTCCCGACTTTCAGAGACCCTGCTATCTGAAGAAACAGACACACTTCAAAACGAGTACTTGCTTGCTATCATAATATATTGTGAAGCCTTCTCAGAGAAAACTGCTACTATTGGTACTAGTTGAAACGGACTAGTGTCTGCACCTATAAGCTCTCAAGTTCTCACAGAACTTCTTTCTGCTTGTTAGTGGTTTGTTTATGGAAAGTTGCAAAATACTCCATATTGCTTCAGCAATATGGAACACATTTCTTCCCTGTGTATTTTTGTCATGTTTACGAAGATGATTAGCCTCTTCCCATTTGGATGAAAATCTCTGTCCTCATGTATGTCCTAATTCATCCCTGATCACAGGACCAGGAAGAACAGATACTCTGGTTGTTGGAAATCATTCTTTCGTCAGGATGTGTCACTACATCTTCACCAACTAGTGTTTTAGGAGGCAATGGATCTGCTAATTCCATGTTTAAATTTCAAATATGGGGATTCTTTTTCTTTTTTTTTTTAACATAGAATCAACTTTATTTAGTTTTTCATGTGGCTTTCAATGCTCTGACACTTTATTGTGCATGTGATGCTGGGGTTCAAACCTGCATCCTTGCACATGCCTAGTAAGCGCCATAACTGCTGAGCCACCTCTCCAGCCCCATTCAATATGAGGATTCTTTACAGACTTCTGTGACAAGCATGACATTAGAAGAATAAATGCCAGTGTTTTCACGGTGACCACCTGGGTTCTCAATCTGTAGATGGAATTACAGTGCAAATTGCCTTAGATATCTAGAGGCCAAAGTGTTCACTTGCACAGTGTGGAAATTTGGTAAGCAACGAATCCCATCAATATTTCTTAGAAAAGGAACAAGATTTAGACTCTCACATGAGCTTTCTGTAAAGCCATTACACTTGAGTGCTAGGTAATATTGCCAGCACAGCACTTTTTGATGGTTTATGGGAATTCTCTATAATCTTAAATTCTTTCAACTTAAATTGCACTTCAAAGTTTCATTCATATCCAGTAAAAATGATATAGTTAAGTTTTCAACTAGGAATGAATTATTCATTGACATGGATAATGGTGTTAGTGCTCAACTAAGGAGCTATAACATTAGCATAAAGATTTCCTCATACCGCATTAATTGTTAAAATTGAAAACAAACACAAAAGATATTGAGTCAGAGATCTTTTTTGTCAAATTAAACTAAAGTTTTATTTTAACCTTTCTATTGGATTTTTAGTCATGCTACCTGAGGGTTTATAAACCTCTCCATCTTATTTATTAATGATAATACTGCAAGAAATATTCCTTTACTGTAGCTTAAAATTAGAGTGGTGGTTTGAATTTTATTTTTGATCTGAAGTAAATTTTGCAAATAGAGAATTTTCTTCAAAAAAAATCTGTGTATTTTTGCATCATTTCATTTATGTTATCCCTCAAAAATGTTGATTTGTAAGTGGTGGCTTACAAATGCATTGATTGAACTTTATAAGAAAAACAACATCAAATAGTGATCTGTCCAATAAAGATATTTATATTGAAGCATACCAAATGTATCATTTATTCAAAGCACCATAATTTAATGCTTAATAAGTGCCAAATAAAACATTACACAGTGTGAGAAATAGGAAGATAAGTATGACATGATTTATGTCTTCTTTAATCAGCTTCTTCATCATTGTGATCAAAAGAACCAACAAGAACAATTTAAGAAGGCAGAAACTTTTATTTTGGCTCATAGTTTCAGAGATCTCTGACCATAGGCAGTCACCTCCATAACTCTGGACCTGAGGTAAAGCAGAACATCATGGCAGAAGGATGGAGTGGAGGGAGACAGCTACAGATGGCAGCAAGGAGGAAGAGAGAGGGGGCTCCACTCAACAGGCACAGAATGTAACCCCAAAGGCATGCCCCAGTGAGCTGTCTCCTACCCGCCTACAGTTACCCAGTTAATCCATATCAGTGAATTAGTGCACTGACTAAGCTAAGGCTCTGTTTTCTCAATTATTTAACATCTAAAAATTCTTGCATTGTCTCACACATGAGCTTTTAAGGGACACCTCATATCCAAATCATAAGAATGCCCTTAAAGAAATCACAATTTATTTCTGGAAAATGACAATAAAATGACAGGCAAATTCCAGGACAACAATCAGCTTCCAAGTTTATTGACAGAAGGAGAGAGAGCGAGAGAGCGAGAATGAGAGAGAGTGAAACTACAGATCAGATAGGCTTACAAGACGAAAGCCCACTTACTTGATTTTGGAAGCATCATCCTCTCATTACTACCGTGTTCTATTTTTCAGAAGTGAGTCAGTGAAGTCCACACTCATGGAGATGAGATTAAATAAATGTATGAATACATGGAATCAGGAACATTGGGGTCCATTTTAGAGGCTGCTTCCCTTAGGCCTGTGTATTGTTACCACTGCAAGTTAGGAGCTTAGCTATGTCAGACTTCTCCATTTTACTATGACAAAATAAAGGAAAGGTAAATGCAGGTAGCATAATACACATAAAATATCAAATAATCAACTGACCAAACAAAAATTCTGTGAAGTCTTTGGCAAAGTTGCATTCCAATTAGCTATTCCAATGTAACTCAAGTAGCATTTTTAAATATGGAAAGAGTGTATTTCATTTTTGTAGAACATTAAACTGCTAGAGTCTTAGTTTAATAAAACACAAAGGAAAGAGAAAATTAGTGGTCATAGTTCTACACTATTGGTTAATTAGTCTATGTTCTTTTGAAAATCTACTCCTACCATGAAATTCTGAAGTTACTTTTATTATTGAAAGTTGCTCTTCTAGGGGCTGGAGTGGTGGTTCAGCAGTTACAGTGCTTGTCTAGCATGCACGAGGATGTGGTTTTGAACACCAGCACCTCGTACACAATGAAGTGTCGGAGCAATGAAAGCCATGTGAAAAACTAAATAAAACTGACTCTCTTTCTCTCTCTCTCTCTCACTGTCCCTCTCTCTTTTAAAAATTTTAAAAACGAAAGAAAGTTGCTTTTTTATAAAATAAGAGATCTATTTGATTGAATAGAAAGAGAAGCACATTGGGATTTAGGAGATCAGAATTGTAGATATGGCTCTACCTCTCAACTGCTGAGCCACAGGACCTTGGGCAAACCACTTGCCATTTGTATAACAAGTTTCACTAAGTGCAAACTGAATAAAATAATGCAAAATTACTAAATGTAACACAGTTGAATATGCCAAAAGCTATGAGATCTCAGAAAAAGAAGTGAGGATATTGACTACTAGAAAGAAGTGAGGGGCCTGAGAAGAATGAAAACGTTTGAGCCCAGATGTCCTTAGGACGCAGAGGGCTAGAGTAGTGGCTCAGTGGTTCAGCACTTGCTTGGCACCCGCAAAGATGCGGGTTCAAATCTCAGTGCCATGTACACAATGAAGAAGTGTCAGAGCAAATAAAGCCACATGAAAAACTAAATAAAATTGATTCTCTCTCTCTCTCTCCCTGCCCCCTCTCTCCTCTTTCCCTCTCTCTCTTAAAAAAACAAAATAGAACGCAGAATCTAGTAAGCATTGGAGACTATTGTAGATGCCCCTGCAGGGGCTGGGTAAGGATGGGCGATGCAGCTTGCCATGAATCCTAAAAGAACCTTTCCTCAAGCCTTCTGGCAGCTGGGGCTGGAAGCAGGAGTACTGATTATAAATGATGGAGTTTGGTAGAGTTAGGATTGGCAAGATAGGAGAAACTGGAGATCAAGGAAGCAAGATAATCCAGGGTGTTAATGAATAGGAAAATGTGGTCCTTTAGGATAAACCTCTCCAATTGTTATATTTGAATAAAGGGTTTCTATGCAAAATTCTGCTGGCAGAGTCCTCTCATGTCAACAAAACATTGTCTTTGTGCCCAGACATCTGCTCTCTGTTCCCTTTATGGCCCTAACTCATGGAAAATCACTTAGATTATACAGATTTAGATAATCTAAGAAAAAAAAGCACTTCACTAGTTACAGGCAAACTTAGCCATTTTGCCTTTAATGTATTAATGCAGTACAGAACCCCTCTCTGTGTACTTTGTGGCTTCACACTAGCACTTCCTGCACACAGATTTGGCCCACACATAGGGCTCTCAGAAATTTCAGGCGGACTTTTTTTTTTTGCCAAGGAAATAATATATATATATTTTAAGGAAGGTAAACCCTTCAAGTTGAAAGTTCAATACCTCTTATGTGCATTGCTTTATTATGAGGATTTTCACAAAAGACCTGTTCTAGGAGTAAGGAGTCAATAATAGTGGGACTTCAGCCTATTTTGAGCAAAGTCGTCTTCAGCTTGTATTGTATACCAGCCCATAGCTAAGGTCAGCTCAACAAGAGCTCTGAAGTTAAGGTGTTTGCATTTTTTGATGTTTTCATTTCCTCCTCCATGTATGCAAGGCAGGACTAGGGCTATTTTAACCATTAGTCACCAAAGATACAATGCTTATAGATAAGATTTTCAAGATATATTAAAGTAAAGCTTATTAAAATATCTCATTTTGTACCAAAAAACTCTAAAACTCCAAAATTAAAATCAATTTTAAATTTATGACTACTTGACGTAACATGATGGCAAGATTATAAAAATATTAAATTCAGTATTCTCAAAAACATACATTTGAAAATATCTTGAAGATTAGTTTTTTAAAAAATAATATAAAACTACATGTGATGATTTTCAAAGTGTTATATCAAATTAAAAATTCAGTAACTTACTCATAACTAAATAACTTTACATATATTAAATTGCCTTTAATTACCTGTTTACTCATTTAATAAGCATTTATTCATTTTACAAACAAGTAATTAATCTATATTAGGTCAGCAGCATTGAATCTAGCATACCAGTATGTTAAAACCCAGGAAGATTTTGCAAGAAGGACACAAGTATAAATAGTTCTAAGTGAATTAATTTTTAGACAGTCATCTTTCACCTAGACCTATTACTGATATTGATTTCCTTAAAAAAGCCTACTTTTCTGGTTCCCACTGCCTGATCTCAAATCAATCATCTTTCTTCTCACTGAAGATTAAAGGCATAGAGCTCCAGAGTACACACACACACACACACACACACCAGGTAGTCTAAATCTTCCTGTACACACTGAGGAACTGAACGACTATCTTAACACAGTTGAAGTAAGAACAATTTTTATTTCACAAAATATTTTCTGATACTTGATCATTGAGCAATTTTCTTGGGGTATAAAACTAAGAAACAGTTGAATAAAGCAAAGACTTCAGTGTAAAGAAAAAGACTTCCTATTTCTATTTAGGAAAACAAGTTCTCTCAGTTGCTTATAATGATATCAGCAACAGATTGACTTCTAACAAAATTGAAATTTATGAGTTATTTTTTAAAATTCAATTTTGTGTCAATTATGATCATGATAGTCCACCAACCATTTTTCAAAAGCTTAAAACCTCATGATGACAGGGCATTTAAAAAATTAATTTCTCTCTTTCTCTCCATGTAGACATATAGATAGGTAAATATATGTATGTTTAGATGCAGTTATGTAGGTACATATATATATATGCATAAATGTTCACATGTGTATTTTGCCTTTATTGTAGAGAATGTTATAATGTGATCAATAAGACATTTTATGGAAAAAATATATTAAGATAACATTTTTATGAAGTAAGCAAATGAAAACATTGTTTCATGGAGAAAGGGCACTCATTTTAAAATTTCTGATACTAAAACAAATCTTTCAATGGATGGTGACAACATCAAAGCACCAAAGTTCAATGTTCCACACATACATGAGAGATCATACGGTTTTTGTCATTATGTGCTATGCCAGGATTATTTCACTTAGCATAATATCCACCAGACACATCCATATTGTTGCAAAGGACACAATTTCACCCTTCTTAACACTGACTAGCATTCCATTATAAACATGTGGCATATTATTTTTATTCACCTATTGATAGATACTTACATTGTTTCTGTAGCTTGGCTATTGGAAATGATGCTGCATTCAACATGTGAGTGCAGATAGCTCTTTCAAATATTGATTTCAATTCCTTTGGATATATGCCCAAAAGTAGGCCACAAGATAGTTTTATTTATGTATGTATTTGAGGACCATCCATACCATTTCCGTATGGCCGTTCTAATGTGTTATATATTCAAATATAAGTAAGAAAGTAAATTTCAAATGTCTTACTACAAAAACTCAGATAAGTGAGGTGCTAGACATGTTAATTAGTTTGATTTAATCATGCCAAATTCTATACATATATCTAAACATCACATTGTATAACATAAAGTATCCAGTTATGATTTGCCAATCAACAATATTTAAATAAATGAATGAATAAAAAATCACTGCGATAGGTAGCATCCATTGGAATCATATCTGAAAATAATGTGCCAATATTTTTTCAATACTGGGGGTTGAACCTAGGGGTGCTCTACCACTGAGCATTGTCACCAGCCCTTTTAATTTTTATTTTGAGGCAGAGTCTCACTAAACTGCCCCGAATGAACCTGAACTTGTTTTCCTCCTACCTCAGCCTCCCAATTAGCTGGAATTGCAGGCATGCACCACCACCACACCTGGTGACAATCTTATTTTAAAATGTCAAAATTGACAATGAGGCAGGAATTATAACCCTTTAAAACCATTTAAAATTATGCCATGAAATTATAGATTCAGTATAATCTATAAGCACAATGTAATGTTTAAAACATGCAAGCAGGTAGGGTACAATGTTGATCAAAGTTCTTTTAGAGAGAATTTTAAAAAGCATCTGTAGTTCGCACACAGCCCATTGTGCTCATGAAAGTCCCTGTGTTGTTCCAGCCCATTGGAGGCCCTGTAAACAACAGAAGCTGCCTAGATAAAGAATAGAAGCAAAACACAAATATAGCTAAGGCATACTATTAGATATGGAAATGCAACTGGTGAGGACAGTCAAAATTAATAGTAACAACAGCAAAAATTGTTTTATAGAATTTGTAAATATAATTTATTTTTCCTCCTGGCAGTTTTTCAAGGCCAATGTCTATATTTAGGTTATTAATTTTAAAAGATAAATTTGAAACTCTTGCTCTAAGAGTCTAAAATGTATTCTTAGTGAATGCAGCAGTGTTTTCTATTTTATTTCAGGACGGTGTTTCACTTACTGACACCTAATAACACTGATGAGTCTATAATATACAATTATATTCCAGGACACTGGAAATGGGAAATGACAATGACTTAAGGGGAAGGGATTATGAAGAATAATAAAACATTTCCCCTGGTCTGGACAACATATGTACCAATTTATTTTTTAGTTTTCTATCTATAAAATTGTAGTGATAGATATTTGCTTATAAATCCCTGAATTTCTCTTTGATCAGGAGGATAAATAATAAATGCACAATATTTTTCCAAGTTCCTCTGCCTTCGTGTAAGTGATGTCATTACCTTGAATGCTGTTTCTCCCCTCATTTGAACAAGTGTAACTCATTGAAGCCATCTCTGGTATACCAATGGAAAATTGGTTAGTTCTTATGTAGCTATCTTGATTTAACCTGGATTATCTGGAAACAGACTCTGAGTGAAAGAATTCCTTACTGTGGGGAGTCACATCTATTAAAGTAAGGTAGGGTAAACTTTAAATGAGGTCTCATGCTGTCCTAGTAGGAGTTCTGCAGCTGGGATGCCCCTTCAAGGCTGACCTAAGTTAAGGCAAGGTGAGCAGACAGCTACATCCTTGCATTCAGGGGCATCAGACCCAGGCAACTACCTGAACGGTAGTTGCAGCCAAAGCCAGTACTCCGTGAGAGACACACTGTAAGGAGCTTTGAGCATCCAGTATTCCTGGCAGCTGATGTATGGGTACATTGGCTAGAGAGATAGTATGTTGATGACCTACTAAGTACCCATTTTGGATCTAATGAGTAACGTATAATTCACTCATGGTAGCAATATTGAATATCTACACTATGCAAGGCACTTGTTTTAAGTGTATGGAAATATCATTGATAAAAGCAGCCAAAAGTCACTTTCCTACTGGAGGTTATGTTTTAGAAGGGGAGAAACACCACCAATAATAAAACATATGTTTAATTATATTTATTATAATAAACATGATAGACAGGGAACATATATAGAATATTAGAGATATATGCTATAGTGGAGAAGAAAATTCAAAGCAGGGCTGGGGATTTAAAACAGGTTGACTATACTTTACAATTTAATATAATGTTCATGTCTCCCCCTAGAATTTCAGTTTCTTAAAGGTTGCATTTCTAACCCCACATTTAGAATGAAGTCAGTGTTCAATTTGTTATTGGAGTAAATAATTAAGGTGGAAACCTGACATAGAAAATAAAAGCAGAAGAAAGGCAAGAAAAGTCAGCTTCAGTGAGTTGTGTCCCTTTGACCATAAATTGGTCTGTTCGTACTTGATTAGAACATTCTGTTCATATTAACCACTAGGTCAGTGAGATTTCCTAGTCTTTTTGTTCTCTTTGATGGTCTTAATTGCCACCCACACACCATGAGCAGAGCTGATTTGTGTTTAGAGTAAGTGGTTACGTCTGGGGTATAATTTGAACGACAGCATAAAAGATCCTTCACCATACAAATAGACCAAAGGCATCAAGTTGGTGGAGTGCTTAAAATTCTACTATTGAAATTTGCTGCATTGGAAATTAATAAGCACTGTCATCTCTCTTCTCTCAAACAGCAAGGCTTCCTCAGTTCGCTAACTCACTAGAAGGATGAGGGGCTCTGTTTTGCCTCTGAGAGTTGAAAGTGTGCATGTATGGGCACTCAAACTTCTTGAGAGCTGGCTTGGTACAGAGGCCCTCACTACTATCAAAAAAAAAAAAAAAGGTGCTTGGGGAAGGTGGTGCTTTGGGGAAGCAAGTGGAACTCAAAAGTGATTGTTTATGTTCCAAGAAAGAGATGATGTTGACATGGTTCCCTGGACACCAAGCCACACAGCCATCCCACTAATCCGCACAGAGAGATGGTAGGATAGCTGCAGAGCAGAAGCCCCAGCAGGCTGGAGCACCAGCAGCAAGCTTGGGCCCCAGCTGCATGAAGCCCAATAGGGTGGCACAGGCCTGTGTCAAGGTAAGCCAGTGCTGAAGAAGCCAGGGTACACCAACATGTCACTCCACAGAGTCCACCCTGGGCCCAGTGCAGACATCCCTTCCACAACATCACTGTAGCTCAGAAACCTAAGCATCCGCTATGTGCCATCTCAACCTCCTGGGAAGCTGGAATTAAAGGCAGGCAGGAACAAATGAAAATGGGGCAGACCTAGAAGGAGGTCAGGTTCCAGAGTTAAGTATGAGTTCTTTTCCAAAACCTGATCAGCATAAATTATAACCTATAGTGTTAAACCCTGATTAGCATAATTGAGACCAATAGCATTGACAATTTTCCAAACCCCAATTAACATAATTTCAGATTAATAGCATTAATCCAAGTGGCACATAAATCCCTGGACAAGCACCATCAAGTCTCAACATCTCTCTTGGGTCCCCTCTCCCCCTGCAGGATTTCTGTTTCTATTTGCTCTTGAATAAATCCTGTTCTTCCTCTTACTTGTTCTCATCTGTGGATTTAATTCTTCAAATTTGCAAGACAAGAACCCAGAAAGAAGAAATTGGTGGTGAACTTCTGAGATCTGCTGCAACAACGGAGGGCACAGCTCGCCACTGAGACGCAACTCAACAGTAGCGCAGAAGAACTGAGCTTTGCCGGTTATGGTCCTCAGAGCAGAGGCTGCAGGCCTCCCCTGCCATGGTTAGCTGTGAACACTACAATGTATTTCTCAGCTGCAGATACAACTTATGCAGACCCCACATTCCAGCAGACACCTAGAAATTCTGATTTCAATGTGAGTAACTGCCCTGAAAGTTCATCTGGTCACAGGCTCTCACACTGTTTCCCTGGACTTCTCAGGCAGGATCTCCATAAACATAGCTTCAGAAAAGAAAACGGTCACTTGGAATGTTAGGATGAGGCAGCATCTGCATTTCAGAGTGATTCAACGATTGTGAGGCAGGATATCAAAATCATGCCGAGTGCTTTATGGCACAACCGTAGGCGAGCTTATGGGAAATTTCACTCGCTTAGAAATCATTTACTAACAGGAATAAGGGAGAAAATGGCATACAAATCTGTAGAATTTGACTCTATGTATTTTAACAAAGAAAGTGGAGTAAATGTCTTTAAACAATGGCAAGAAATTATAATCAAATTCTTTAAGAATTAAACATGAAGAAACCGAAACATATTCTAGTTTCATTTAATGACCAATAAAGAATTTAAGAGAAGAGAGAAAGGGAAATAGAAAGGAAAGGAATGAGAGACAGCAGGAGATAACAAGTGTTCTATATAAAAGAGAGAGATAATGAATAGCAAGGAAGAAGAGACAATGGAATGCCAATAATATAAAGAAAAGCTAACAGACAATGAGAAAGAGATCTTAGGGGCCAAAGCAGGATGGCTGAAGAAAAGGAAGATGAAGACATGGCTTGAGTGAACAGTGAATAGTTATCGTGTGTAATGCTTTTCCACCATATCTGGTGCTCACTGGCTTAGAAACACTGTCACTCACCAGTGCTACACCTCCTCTTCCGGCACACCCAATTGTCTGGAGTAGGTAACGCACACTGCGAAATAATCTGCCATAATTTTCAAACTGAAGTGCCATTTTGGAATAAAGTTCATTTTTTATGGAATTGAAAGGTTTTTCATGCATGGAGAAAATACACTTTTCTTTTATGGGCCCAACAGTTTACCACCAATTGACCAAAAGTCTCCATGAGTTTAAAGACTGGAATTGTGTCATTCCATAATACTTGCAAAAGCATGCATTTCCTCAATTTTACCTTTTTAAATTAAATTTGCTTTTAGTCTGATGGAGTCAACAATTAAACATATGCAGTAAAAATAGTTTAAGAATATCAATTATTTATCACAGTTAAATGCCTTTGAAATTGTCCTTATAAATGATTACAAGTGCAAAACCAGGTGCAACCACACTAGACTTTTGTTTAGAAATAACTCTCTGTGGTGGAATCTGTGTTGCGTGACTCAGATCCCACTTCTGAAAAGAAGGATTTACGGCCTTGTCTACTGGGAATGCTGCCAGAGAAAAGCACTCAGTTATCAGACCTATGCACTCTGCTGACTGCTTCAGCTGAAGAGGACCACCTCTCCAAAGGTCAAGTTCTTTTCCCTGGTCAGCTGCTCAAAGGTCTCAGAACAATATTGCTCTTAGTCCTGGGACAGTGGGGACTATGTAGTGGCTCTGTGCCCCAGGGAGTCCAGCCCTTTGCAATGCCTTGTTCAAATTATTCCAGGTTCTCTTCCAGTACCAAGGACAAGCAGAGAAAATAGTGCCTTGAGAAGGCCTCCAAAATCCTTAACCTGGATGAGGAGATGAGGAACCACAGGGGTCTCTGCTTTTCCTAAGTAGAATACACTTTTGTGTACTCATGAATATTGGCTTCTAGTGACCCTTTCAAAGGTTGTTACCATGTTCCATTGATGATGACAGCAAATGCAAGTCTTACCCACAGTATAGAGGAAAAGCTGAAAGGTAATTCATTTTTCTGGTCATGTTAAATTTATTGCTCAGAATTTTAGAGCATAAATAGGGATCAGCAAATTTCCCATTTAGTGTGCTTTGCAAACTTCTAGCAATTCAGCCTAACCTGCAGAGGGCTGAGAGTTACCCAGAGGAATCTAGGACTTGGATCAATGGACTCATCTTGTGGTCCCATTGCTGGGTTCTGGTGAGATGAGGAAGACAGAAAACCATTTCCTTCATGGAACCGCATGAAATTTGGTCACCACAAAAAGGAGAAGTGCTGGTTTGGTATGATTCTCATATAGAGCATAGGATGAGTTCAGGACTCTGAACAAACACCCTCAATCCTGGGGTGCGTATCCACTTTGTGGGCCCTTATTGGCTGTCCCCAGGTGTTGCACACACACTGCTGCCTGCACCCGAGAGCAATGAGCATGGAAGCAAGCATTTTTCATTCCATGCATCTGCTACTGCTGGTACCCATAGTGGTCCCTTTAGCCCACTACAGACTCTACATTCTGAGATGGGCTTTCCTTCAGGTATGGCCATACCCATCTCCTCCAAAATATTTCAGCATCATGCTCTGTGATGCCAATGTTTCCCTCCAATCAATATCCTCTTTTGCTTCTAATCTTGCCTCTTCCTTTCCTAAGTTAACCTTAAATCATGCCTAATTAGAGATGAATTTTCTTGCAGAAAAGACTGCACTCTTGTTGCTTAACCCATAGTCTTCTTACCTATGTTCCCTGCTGGTAGAATCACTTGTAAAACATATACAAACCTTACTAAAATTTGTCTACTGGGAATGCAATGCCTGTGTCCTAAATTATCTAAGAGAACAAAATGGGAAGATATGCTGTTCTGCATCTATGCTATAAAATTCTGAGCAACAAATTTAACATGACCAGAAAATGAATTACCATTCAGATTTTCCTGCACACCTGGGTGAGACTTGCATTTATTGTCATCATTTATGAAGCAGAGTAATAAGAAAGGGTTACTAGAGGCCAGTATTCATGAGTAGCATAATGGATGAAGCAGCATCATAGTAATGATACAACCCCCACTAAATAAGTGATATTAGGGAACTCCAAAGATGAGAAAACCAGCCTCATCTCGATACACAGAAACTCTGAAATGTTCTGACATTGTAAAGTAGTAGCAGTGATACTATCTTGTTCTCATGTAAAGTGGGGGTGGAAGATTTTAAAGGTAGTCAGGAATTACACACTTGACAATAAAGGAGGTGAAGATATGATTTCTGTATCTAAATGGGAAGATTCAGAGGCTGGACCTAGTGCAGATCCTTTAACAATTAGGCAATAATTAAATATGTCAGTAAGCCTTCTGCTATGCTAAATATTCACAGGAAATCACTTTATATCACATGGGCCTTTGAATTTTGTTTTCAATTATTTAAATCAAATTGTTTGTATAGAGTCTCACAAAAAAACACTGTCTTGGAAATGTCCCTGCCTAAACAATACAGAGCTACGCAAATCTAGCTTTTCTACCCAAACTTAGAACAAGTATGAAGGTGATTCCAATCTGATATTTCTCTATAGGTTTATCTTAAGCATCTAGGGAGATTAGAGAACTCCAAATCTTTTGTACATTCCCAAATATGCCCTCTTCCCTTTTGTTCTCTGGGTGTTTATCAGAAGAGCACGTACTTTTTGGTCCTCCTTTTGTCAGAGTTGACTTCCTAATCCCCCAGCCTGTGACACTCTGAAATCCTGTTGTACATGGGCCAACATAAAATTGACATACCTAAATTTGGTAATGTTTTAGTTTCAGAACATTTATTTGGATCAGAAATGATGTATATCTGATTGAATTTTATCCACTGAAATTCTGACATTTCAGATTCTACTAGTTCACACAGACAGAAAGATTGTTGATACTTCACTAAAAATAAATATTTTAATTAAATCTGTTTCTCACATCCTTTTTCTTTTGTAGCAATTTTGTACTGCCCATTTCTTTATTTTCATGACTTCCTGCATATGTAGCTAAATTAGAAAGAAATAAGGAACTTATTCTATTCCTAACTTGGAAGACCTGAGTAAATATCATTAGTAGTCTACTGTGCTGTAATGGTAGCCATCAGTATGAAGGCTTTAGTAGACTGTTATTATCATTGAACATCCACCATTACAATTAGCTTTAGTGTAGCTTCAGGACTCCTGAAGTGGAATGAAGCAAGAAAATTCGAAGAAACACTAAAATTTTAGAAGAGAGAAAAAATAAAACATGCTTTTATAAAGGGAAGGCACAGTAACCAATAGCAAGAATTCAAAAGGGGATATCATTAGAAATGTTATAAACATTGTAAAGAAAATAAAAGAAATAGATACATGCATATAAATGTTTAAGTAAATGAAAAACTTACCAAAACTGGCAATAAAAAGTGAAATACAAATAACTTTATAACTATCAAAACATTAAATTTGTGATTAGAAATACTCGTATATGTAAAACTCTTATTCCAATTAACATCAACAAGGAATTATTTCAATAATTTAATGAAATAATGCCAACCTTATAGTAATTATTTGCTTTATTAGTCCATAATAGTCTTTTTGTTGAAGCTTCTCAAGTATAATGCAATCTAAGAAAGAATAATTACAACTAAACTAAATCTTTCACATACGTGTGAAAATCATTTTAATTCAAACTGAATCCAGCAATTATGAAGAGATTCATTCATAGCAATCAAGTTGTATTCATTACTCAAATGTAAGACTGTATTAACATCTAAAAATCAGTTAATATGATTAATATGAACAGAAAAGGAAAGAATACATCAAATGACCACCTTAATAGTTGTGGAAATAGATATAAGAATGTAACATTCATTTACTAGTAAAATTCCTGAAAACTAGAAATAGAAAGTATTTGTAGCAAAACTCATTGAAAAATATTAATTTTGATGGTATATCATTGTAAGCTTTTTTTCAAAGCTCAGGAAAGAGACAAAAATATTGGTATCACCATTTCTAGTTTACTTTGTACAACTTATACAAACCAAGGTAGCACAATTCAAAAGGAAGGCAAAACAAAAGCAAAAATAAACCTGTTCTTATTCCTAGAAGGCTTGACTGTATGTTCAGCAAATCCAAAAGAAACTGTAATTGAATTATTAAATGTATAAATATATTTTATAAGGTGTTGGATACAAGGTAAATGTACTATAGAAATGAATTTCATTTCTTTACAACAAAAATAAATGGAAATTAAGCCTTCTAAGTAGATTATATTTGCAATCTCTCTATAAACAACTACTCTGGAAAACAGCTTAGAAACATCTACCAAAATGAATGCAAGCATACACTAAAACCCATCGATTCTACTTTAAGGTATACAGCCAATAAAAACTCACATAAAACTATAGTAGCACTATTTATTCACAATCGCTTCAAACTGTAAATCTCTCTGATGATGTCATCAACAGAAAAATGCATAAAATAATTTGTTTACAAAATGCAATATACACAGCAATAAGAATGAGAATCATTTAATAAGCTATTAAAATTGAAAGAATTTTATAAGTAGAAGTCTAGACCAAATAAATCAACAACAAAGGAATAGTTAATAAATGCTTCAAATTTTTTGAAGTTCAAAAATAAATGGGAAAAGGACAAAAGAGGGCCTTCTGGGATTCTGATAATATTCATTTCTTGATCTTGGACTGATTACAAGAGTACTTTCATTTTCTGAAAATTCATTGAAATGTTCACTGATGATTTATGTGCTTTTGTGATATTATGCTCAAATATAGTAGTTCTAATAGATGTGGTGTAAAACTTCTGTCAGAAAAACTACAAAACATAAATTGGAAAAATCTATATTATTTCTCTGAAAGAAATACAGATTTAATATATCTCAATGCCATAAAAATTGAAAAGGGATTCTAAAATTTATGTGAAAGAATAATGGGCCACCCACAATAAAGGCAATATTGAAGAATAGAACGTAGTTAAAGGATTTCCCTTAATGGAAGTCAAAGCTCACAGGTCTAAGATGATCTTAGATAAATAGTAAGATACTTGTTTTAAAATAGACAAATACACAGATTAGAATAGCAGAGTACAGAAAAAAAAACAGACTGCATTAGTGTTGATAGAAAAAATATACCTTATTTTAAAATGTTGCAGGAATAAACAGTTATCATTTACAAAAAAACCTTAAAAAACATTCCAGGTGAATTTTATACCTAAATGGGAAATAAGACCAATACGATTTATAGAAAAAAATGCAGGAGAATATCTACAAAACCTCATTATATAGAATCACATTGCAAAATTATTAAGAAAATATTTTAAATCAGACTGTTAAATTTTACCTAATGAAAATTAAAAACTGAAATAAAAGCAACTAATAATAATAAAAAAAAATGCAAAAGGAAATACATGGAACAAGAGAAGACATCTAACATCCACATCACTCACCAATGGCACTCATTCAAAACACGTAAAGAAGTCCTAAAAATCAAAACCAAAACTGGAGACCATTCACTAGAAAATGAGAAAATACTCAAGCACATATGTCATAAAAAGGAATATCCAAGGGTGAAAGCTTGCTCAATGTCTTGATTGATCAAATAAATAAACACTAAAACAATAGCAGGAATATCATGTAGCTCTTCAAGAGATGGCTACATAAAAATATAGCTTGGCAAGGATGTGGAACTACTGGGAATTTTAGACCTTATTGTGGGAACATGAATTGAGATAGTTTTGGAAAATTACGAAGCATTGTCAATGAAATTTAAAAGTATCCCTACCCTGTGACTCAGAAATTCCACTCTTAAAGTATAGCCAGAAAAGTGCATCTACAAATGCACCGTAGTGCTGTCAATTGCAATATGCCCTGAGACTGACCCTCAGCAGCAATTAAAAAAAAGAAATGTGCAAAAAAAAGCTCTAAAATAGATATAACTTAATTTTTGTTAGTATTATAAAGAAGAAATAAACAAAGTAGAATCATATAATGAAATAGTAAGCATCAATGAAAATAAGAGGACAATGCTACTTTTAATTACATGAATTAATCTCTTCAACATGATGCTGATGAAAAAGAGCTTCACTAGAAAAGGTAACTGTGGCAGCATTTTATCGTGTAACACTTAAAACAGGTGCAAGAGAGAATGT
Source organism: Aplodontia rufa (assembly GCA_004027875.1). NCBI lineage: Eukaryota > Metazoa > Chordata > Mammalia > Rodentia > Aplodontiidae > Aplodontia > Aplodontia rufa. The sequence continues at coordinate 5,081 of PVKS010008954.1, read as the reverse complement.
AGTGTTTAAAAATGCACACATCTGTGTTAAAACTATGAGGAAATTCAAGGAAACATTAAGAGAGTGGTATTCTGTGACAAGGAGAATTAGGGACTGAATGGAGGCATGAGGTGTAACTGAGTCTTTCTTTATATTACCACTAAGATATTTTTACCATTTTTGACAATTCTAATTAAAGATATGTTAACCAGCAATCATGGCTTCCACATAATGTATACGCCCTGTCCAACTCCATGATGCCCTTCATTACAGGATACAAGGTGTAGAGTGCCCTCGATGTCTTACAATGAGATGAGCTTGTCAAAAAAATCTCAGGTAACAAAACAGTATTTTCTCCCATGGATACTACTCTAAGAGATCTCTTTCATCGCAGTTTCTTTCATCATTGCATAGCATAATCTAACTGTATGTGAGGTCTCAAATTACTTGGGTAGTAATTGCTTTTTTTTTTTTAAGAGAGAGAAACAGTAAGAGAGAGAGAGAGAGAGAGAGAATCAATTTTTATTTAGTTTTTCACATGTCTTTCATTGCTCTGACACTTAGTTGTGTATGTGGGTGCTGGGGTTTGAACCTGTGTACTTGCACATGCCGGGCAAGCACCGTAACCATGAGCCACTGCTCCAGCCCAGTAATTGCTCTCTTAATGGCATGCATCATTTGTATTTTTAAAATTTTCTACCTTGATAAAAATTTTTGTGATGTTGTAAGGCATTAATAGTCCAATAAATATAAAAAGTTTCTTAATACATCTGGCTAATTTTGTGTTTTTAATAGTTTGTTAATTTTTCTGACCATGCCCCATATGGACTTTGCCAAGACATATGCTGGGAACTTGAGTGGCACTTTCTTCTGCAAGGCCATTCAAACTAAGCTTACATGTACTTATTTTTTCATTTACCTAAAGAAAAACTTTTACTAAGAAAAATTTTAAACAACAAGTAAATGGACTTGAACAGTCGTATCTATTTCCATAACTTACTTTATCACATAGCTATCTCCCTATGCATCCATTTATCAACACCAATCCATTCAATTCTGTGGTAACAATTGATTTCAACAATTCAGTGATGCACCACAAACTAAACCTCAATGCAACCAACATTCAAATAAACAAAAAGTTTCTAATAACATAGGAGGATCTATTTCTTAAAGAGTGGATTTTAAGGAAATTAGCTCACCTTACCTTACCTATAGGCTTATTTTTGGTATGTTTGTCTATAAATTGGAAGAGGAGATAATATTTCACAAAAGTTTTTATGAAAACAGCTTCCTCATAGGTTTCCTGGTAGTTTCTCTGGCATACGTTAGAAATTCTTAGCACTTTAAAAATCTGGAAGAATGATTATTTTTATAATCAACAAATGCACCAGGCTCAGTCAGTAAGCAACTTAGATCTATGTCTCATGGGACATTTGCTAATGTAAGTTTTCCAAATATGGGCAATTTAGAGCTCATATTTGCCATTATCTGGTAAAACAGTTTGCATTAAACCTAATGCAACCTAATGTTTTTTAATGTATGTTTTTTCTTTTCTGAATTCCCTTTAGACGTGATTGCAGCAAACAACAGCGGGGGGAAAAAAGCTTTCCTTTTTCTGCTGTGCAGTGATTTGACTTCTCACATTTCTGTTGGAATGAAAATTAGATTCAAGGACAGCTCTGTACCTGATAACTTTGACAAGGTGTGAAATGCTAAGCTTTCTATGGTGGTAATGAACATATGCAAAGTTTTTTTTCTTCTGTCTGTAAGTTCAAACAGTATGTCCTGGAGTAAAGAAATTCTAGTCTTGAGGAATCAACTATACTTTCTGTAATGTCCATGTTCTCCAAGTAGCTGTGGGAGAGTGCCAGCTCCCTGATGACTTCTTAGAACTCAAGTACTTGATTTTACAAGGATTGACAGGCCTCATGATCCTCCTGGCTGATTTTCTGACCTTCTTTTTCTTGCCAGTTGGTGTCCCTTGGAATCATATTTGAAAGAATGTAGCAAAATTACTGAGCTTCTATGCAGGAACAGGGAAGTTAATCTAAATAATAGAAAAAGGAAGCCAGCAATGGGCAAGCATTTTTGATTGCTTACAGGAAAATATTGCTGTTTTCTTTAGTATTATTTTGAAAAACGGGATGGATTTTTTTTATATTCCAAATATATTAAAATTTAGATTCTAATTTTGATTTTAATTTCTGGCAGAATCATAAAAGCAAAGTAAAGTTTATGGTTCTGTGCATGTGGGGAAATGAATTATGTGCTGGAAGCCAACTCATGTTGCTATAAATCCAACAGAGAGAAGTGAAGGTGGAGAGCTGTGGGATGCTGATCTATTTAGGGACATGATTTTTGGACTAACTTTTCAAGTCAAAAGATTAGAACTCAAGTTACATTTCAACTATGTGATACAAGATCAACATGAAAAACTGGTGTATTTCTATATTCTAGAATTGTACAATACAGGTGAAATTAGGGGGAAATCCCTGTTTAAAATTGAATCCAAAAAATGTTTAGGAATAAAATTAATTAAAGTTTAGAACTTCTACATTGAAAATTACCTGAAATTATTGAGAGAAATTAAAGATGCAAACAAATGCAAAACTGTCCTGGGCTCATGGATTGGAAGATGACATTATTAATATGCAATACTTTCTGTATTCATTTTATTGTTGATGCTGTAACTATCTCCATTTTTAAATTTTATTATTTTATTTTTATAGATTAGTAGAAGACAAATAAGATTCCAAAAATAAACCCAAATGTATGCATTAAGTTGTACCTCTACATGAGTACTAAGACCATTCATAGGGGACAGAGGAATCTTCTTAAGAAATGAGCATAGATAACTGGATATCCATACATAACAGAATTAAAGTGGATCTTCTATCACACATGATATAAAAAAATTAACATGGATAAAAGGCTTATATGTCAGAGTTGAACCTATAAAATTCTTAGAAGAAAACACAGGTATAAATCTTTGTGCCTTTGATCTGGGCAATGATTTTTTAGATATGCTATCCAAAGCACAAGCAACCAAAGAAAAAGAGGTAAATCTGACTTTAAGAACATTTGTGTGTCAAAGAATACTATGAAAAAGGGAAAAGACAAAGCACAGAATGAGAGAAAATATTTGAAATCATATATCTAACAAGGGTGTAGGATCCAGGATACATAATGCACCCTTAATACTAAAAAATAAAAAATAAACACCCCAAATTAAAAATGGGCAAAGGGTTAGAAGATATTTTTCCTAAGAAAATGTAGAAATATGCAATAAGCACCTGAAAAATATATTCCAAACTATTAGTCATTAGGACATACAAATCAAAATCACAATTAGATGTCACTTCATAGACTCTATGGTAGCTATAATAATAATTTTAAAAAATGAAAATAAATATTGATGATAATGTGGAAGAATTAACACCTTTAAACATCACTAGTGGGAGTACAAAATGGTATTATTGCTGTGGAAAAGTTTGGCAGGTGTTCAAAAGTTATATGGCCCAGCAACCTCACTCCTAGTTATGCACCTAAGAAAACTGAAAATATGCTCACACAATGCTAATTCCAGCATTATTCATGAGAACAAAAAAAGTACTGAAACCATCCAAATGTCCATTGATATATTATGTAATATAATGTTATTCTTTCATAAATGGGAACTAAGTATTGATGCATGGTCTAGAAAGGATTAATCTTGAACAAATATGCTAAGAGAAGAAAGCCAAGCACAAGGCATATATTCACACAATTCCGTTTTTACAAAACCAACAGAAATGGGAGATTCACAAAGGCAAGGAGTAGATCAGGGGTTGCCAGGAACTGAGGACAGAAGGCATGGAAGTGACTCCCGCTAAGGGTGTAGTTCTTTTTACAGTAATGTAAATCTTATGGAATTCAAAAGTAGTGGTGTTTACACAGTTTGAGTCTAATAATAACAATGAATTACAAAAAAGCAAATGTTTACATCATAGATAAAGGAACAGAATATAGAATTTAAGTCCAGGAACAATCTCTGGATATTTTCATTCTTTGAAGATTGTTGACATTTTTTGCTTTTATTCTGCATAGTTTTTTGAGAAGAAACCAAACATATGGACTATTCACAGGTTTAAAAAGTCCACTGTGTGTTCTACAGTATAGTAAATGATATCTTTCATTTTTGTTTCTCTTTATAGAAAATTGATGTCTCAGATATTGAATCTGTATGTGCCAAAACCCCATGGTAACAGAGTGGGAAGGGGCAGAGAGCAGGAGGAATAGAGGGTAGGCTATTTGTGTGGTATATGTTGAACATTTGTGTCCCTCCCAAAATTCATCTGTTGAAGCCAGAATCTATACTATGAAGGTATTTGGAAAAAAGAATTTTTTCCTTTTCATTTTTAAGTAATAAGTGTATATCTTTGGGGAGGTAATTAAGTCTAGATGAGGTTAGAGGGTGGGGCTTCAAGACAGGATTAGTGTCATTATAAGAAAAGGAAGAGAGATCAAATCTTTTTCTCTTTCTGACAATTATCTGAGGACCCAGAGCAAAGACAGCTCTGTGAGTCAGGAAAGTGGTTCTCACCAGAGACCCAATCAGCAGACATCTTGATCTTGGACTTCCTAGCCTCTAGAACTATGAAACATAAATGTCTTCCTTTCCAGACTTCCAGTCTAAGGTTTCATAATAGCAATCTGAGCTGACTACCACATTATGAAATGAGATATGAAAGGGAGGTAAGAAAAGAGGGCCAGGGAAGAGAAAATATATTTGCTTATTTAAAAAAGTCCAGATCAGAGAGTGATTTAATAAAGCACATCATTTTACTTTGATTTTTATATTGAAAAATACTTCCATTGGCCACAAATAGATTATAGGTAACATTGTAGTATCATTGCTCTGTTGATGGAGTTTTCTCTAATTACTTTTTTTTAATTTTTATTTTTGAACAACCATACAAATTTTTAACAAAATAATATAAAATGTGTATAGTTTTTGGATACTAGATTTACCCCCAGGAGTGCCCCCCCAATTTCCCACCCATATCCCTACCTTCCTTTACCCACAATATCTCTAAAAAACTATTAGGATGTATAACATTACA